>OX104068.1:4118175-4227225 GCA_944474145.2 Dicrocoelium dendriticum | reverse complement strand
TTTACTCTACGCCGATGACATCAAAGTCTGGTTAGTGATCAGAGCTCCGGAAGACCGAATCCAGGTTTAAATCGATCTTGATAAGATTTATAGATGGTCGGTCAAAAATCACCTTCACTTCAAGATGGGTAAATGTCGAGTGCTCCATTTAACACCCCGAATGGTTCATACATGTAAGATGGGGGACCAGGATCTGCAACAGTGTTCCCTCGAAGAGGATCTCGGTGTGTTAGTCCAGGAAGATCTCGACTGCACGGAGCAGTCCAAAAAGGCGTCGGAGAAGAGGATCCAAATCGTGGTGCTTTTACGGAGTGCTTTCGGGCAATTTGACCTGTCGCTTTTCCGCCAAATACTTCCCGCTTATATACTCCCACATGTTAAAATATGCAAATCAACCATAATACCCTTAGTTAAACCGGGATCTCTTGGTCCTAGAGCTTCCACAACGTCGGGCTACTAAAAATATCAAGGGGCTGCACTACTTGTCATAGGACAGCACCCCAGAATGCTTGGCATTTACAGCGGACGTTATCGCCGTTTGCATGGCGATCTAATCATGGTTTACCAAATAATAAACAAGACTAATCATCCCAGACATCACCTATTAAAGCTGAGTCACAGCCAACTGAGAGGTCATCATCTCAAATTGGCAGAACAATACCTTTGGTTGGAGAGTCGAAGAAACTTCTTGTGATTGCGTGTTTGCCACACTTGGAATGCGCTCGCAGAAGCTGTTATTTCAGCCTCTAAGTTAGCCGTGTTCAAAGCACTGTCGACAGTGCACTGGCCACACTACACCATATCACGTAATTTAAACCATCCAAGCAAACAGCAGAAAAACATAAGCAAACCAACCCACCTCCATTTTTGCACGGAAACCACAGACGACAAGCTTAGATAGTACATAAAATAGATGGGAACGCTGTAATCGGCAAGTTCGAAATTGGCAGTTGTTCAATATTTCCTATTGCCATTTTTGCCTCTATTCTGCTCACCCCTAACCGAGCACCCGGTGGGACATGTCAAGCTTCGGCTTTTTTATCCGCAACATAATATTGACCACTGACGCACTTTGTCACCTCAGTCAGGCTAAACATTACTGTGTGCCGGATGTTCGTTTGATACATTGAACCTCACGTGGGACATGCTACTCCTGGCTACGCTAGTTGGGAATGTTGTCAAGCTGTCTGCCTGTCTAACTCCCTCCACCTCGATTATACTGGCTCCAGGAAGCAGTGAATCGTTATTGGGGAGGACGGGGCGAATGGTCCTGGTAAACGTGTTAGGCTCAAAGTGTGGATCCATCCAGTGTGCAACGGGTTACAGCCGGTTCTGCGTTTGCACTTTAGTGTGACCTCCACGGGGACAGCCACCGGACGCCTGCGCACACAGAGAGACAACGGGTTGCTTGCACCGCACCACTCACAGCTCCATCCAGACGCCACATTTCCAGTGTAAACCCGAAGGAATAACTCAGGGAGGCAAGTGGATGACAACCGTATTTCAAGGTAGCCGGACCACACTCCTTCAGTTCGCACAACAGCAACATTCCTGTCTTTCTACTTAGGAAATCATACGTACCAGACGTACACAAGTCGGTGGGTGGGCCGTAATCCGCTCCACACTGGATGAATGAAACCAATCTCCCAGCCTACTACGGTCACGAAGACCGTGCACGCCGTCCACTCTACAAGGATTTACAGTCGCCTGGAGGCAGTCATCGAGGTGCAGGGTGTTAGGCAAGTAGGCACCTAGCCAAAATTCACATCAAGCGCAACCAAAGTGGGGATATCAAACAATTAACACAGAATTTGAAGGAAATAAACACGTAAAATTGACACAGATCATGTTGCAGAATAACCGAACTGAGCAGGTCAATCAAAGTGAAATACTTTTTACTCAGGCTAAGAAGATCTAGTTAAAATTTCAGTCAGTATAGTCCAAGTGTGGCAAGCCGAAGCACGCAGGCAACGGCCTAACGCAACACAACCTTTAACGCTAACCCGAGATGAATAAATATTTTCATGTCGAGGAATTCGGTAGCCTACACGAGCACGGAATTTAAGAATTGCTGTCGAAGATCTAAGCAATTTCACGTTGAATCCATTTCGGTACATCTTCGCTTGCTCAGGAAGCCGGACTCCTAAAGTTCTGTAGACCGCCCTATAGTCACACATGAATTGGCGTAAACAGAGTGAGTTGCCCCCAATAGGCTAAGCTTCCTTCCTTGAAGGTAAGGACAAAGTTCGTATTCTGTTGGTGACGAGAAATTGCGAAGCATAGTAGTTTCCTTGAGTAGCAGAGATTATATGCCTAGAGCTCTTCAGTGGGGGGAAATCACAATTGAAATATGACTCACCGTAGATCCCTTTCTTGGCTGCCGTGAGCACTAAATCCTTCAGACTTCCCAGAAGACAGTGATTTTTGTAAAACCTCCGAGAATAGCAGTTTTCCATGAGTGTCGCTGTAATTAATACCAGCTCGCCGGTTGGACAGATTCGTCTGTCAAGACTAATTACGGTCTTTGGAAGCCGTATCTACATGCGCGGAACAGTGAATACCATCAAATCAAGTTAACTTGTTTGTGAATGATGGAAGTTATCCCATGGTGGACAAATACTGGCAACTTACCGTGTTCGGAAGCACAGAACTGGCTTCATCCATGTTACTGAAATCAGTTCAGCGAAATTGAGGAAACAGCGAATGGTGTTACTCGGTACTACTTTAAACGCTAAGCCGAGCTTTATCTGGTGACTTTTAGCCGTTATGAACATGGCGAGTTATGTCTATAATATGCCTTAGGAGCTCTTCTTGGGGGTTTATTTATCTATAACACACACAACTCAAGGACTTGAATAAAATATGTAATAGAATTGCACACGTGGATAGACATCATATCAGAACCGATGATAAAAACGATGCTTGCAATTCCTATTGTCCTAGTACCGAAAGAAGATGTTTACCAAGTGAAGGAAGCCTGTGATCTGCACCAGTTTCCAGGCAGAAGTAGATGCGGACACTGGACAGTTTCAGGTTAAAGTATTTTTTACACATTTTTGAAGAAATTAAATTCTTATTGATCCTGCCTGTGTAACTGGCTCAGCAGTCACCTAGGATGTTGGGTATGTTGTGTTGTTCAGTCAGGAAAACCGGTCTGAGTTGCTAAGCACACTTTAAGTCAATGTGCACAATTTCCTTGAAGACTGTTTTAAATTCTCCTTGGTCACAGTGAAAGCTGAACGCGTCATTCGGGCACAGCGGTATACGCCGATAGTCTACCGGCCCCCATGGTGCCATTGGCAAGATTAAACTCATATTTCAGGAAGATCTATTTCATAGTCAGTCTAAAAAATGGAGTTGTATTGGAGGGAAGGCTTAACCGGGCAGGTGCCTATGTACCTAAAAGTTAAATGTTGTAACACGTTGAAATAAGTTACTAAAGAAGCAAAAATAGGCATCCATTTTATAGCAACATATGGTTTTGACATGAGTGACCCAACATCTGCCACCCATCAAAAGCCTGAAGAATTTCAAATGTAGTTAAACTCCCAACTGAATTTAGAGCAAGTTACATCATTGCATAACCAGTAAGAAGTAAAAACCGCACTTATCAACAAGGTTAAGTGACTTGTGGCGAGCCAACGTACAAGTACTACTGTGCGCGCGTGTCAGTAGTTTAGCTGTACAAACAAATCCGGAAGGTGGTGAGTAAACAGCGAACCCGCATGGATGCCCTAATAATAAGAAGATGAACGCTTCTAGGTCAGAGATTTGCACAATAGTAACAAAGATAGGCGCAGCGCGCAATACCCAGACTCCAAAGACAAGTTCGAAGTAAGTGGAACGGTTCGTTGTCAGAGCATATGCGTTCAGACGATAATATTTGCAATGATTAATTATATCCGTTTGCGCCTTTGATTCTTGCAGCCCGAACGTTTAAGTTAATCGAACAGATACAAAGGCCATCTTTCTTGGTGTCAATGAAGCTTTGCTGATTGGGCGCTTTTGGTTCTCTTTCTGTGGCATTATCAGTGTCCCGGAACTGGTAGGCGGTGTAGCCTACTGTACCGTCATAAATTGTGGCATCATTCACATGCTGACACCAACATTTGTATCAGATGGCTAAAAATTAAAACGAAAACCCGTTGCATACACAACTACATTACCGTATAGCGTCTAATTATGCTCATCATTGGAATGCGACGAGCGTTCCAACTGCACCCATAACAAGTAATTAACCGTACTGACGAATGTGGCAATAGGTAAGTGGATTCGGTGTGACAGTTTCATCCGGTAGTCTCAACGTTTTAGCAGAGTGACTGTTTCATGCTAATGGAATCGTTGTTTATCCCCAGTTGACTTGAGGTACAGTCACAGAGAGTAAAAACAGAACCACATGAATAGCGTGACGAATGCTTATTGAGAGAAAGAGAGAGTGGAAGGTTTGACGTAACGCTACCTAGAGAAGGACGACCATGTAGCGGGCGCTGTAGTGGCGAGGTAGATCCGAACTTTGTAGGGTGTATATTGCGCTGACGGGATCAAACAATTGCATTCAAACGGCACTCAGACAACCCAAATTTGTCACCTAACAACACATTAAATATGATAGTTTTAGAAATTCGCACAAAAAAGCCGTCAACATTGAAATATCACCCAACTTCGGAGATTGCTTCCGCTGTTTTGACGTGACACTTTTAAGGTGGCTAGAAGCTTGTCGAAGAGTGTAATGTTTCCATCGGTGAGCGCCTGGCATTTATCTCGTTCCTGCATCCTTTCTTTTTCTCCATACATTCCCTTATTCCAACAGTGTAAGGCTTCCTTTAACCTAGCAGCTCTCCAAGTTTGCTACATCAAGTTCGTAGATTCATTTTTACTTAATTCGGGTCCTAATTTATGAAGCTCACTCCACAATCGGTACGGTTGAACATCATTCCACACTATTGCAGTAAAAAGCGAACTGACAAAACTTTATTTGAAAAGTGCACTTTAAGCTACATTTTATAATCTATTTTTATGAGTGCAGTTTATCTCAAAGACCTTTATGCACCAATCCATTTTGATTCTGCACATTCCTTCTCTCTTTTTTGTCCTCGCATTTCAGCAGTTATGAATTATCTCCTCCTCCTAGAGCTATCAAACGTTTTTCGAAGCGCGTTTCCGAATAGCTTTTTTTGAGAAAGTAAAGTTTCTGTAACGACGGCGACAGCAGTCATAGTACGTCGGCTCCCGCCCAATCACAACAACCACCGAAACGAAGACCAGTAAGCGCGAGAGACGTGGGACCTGAGATAAAACCTTAATCTCCAATGCATGCATCAAAGAGTAAGGTGCCTACACATTGTGTTAACAACACCGTCACAAACAGCTGGTTTCCTTGTGATATCTTCAAACTAATTCTCAGGTCCCTTGTAATCAAGTTCCCCTTTTCTCCACCAACCTTCAGTGTCGGCAGTGGTTCGACACACGGAAACTTAAGCAGATCCCATGACAAATGTTACCCGTTTATTCTCCAGGTAGAACTGTTGGGCAACTCCGAATTAATCATGTCTCCTATCAACATGCCTCCCAATCGTCTTCTTTGGGTTTGTCATGTATATGAGTTATGTGGATGGAGCTGTGAGGGCGAAGCGCAAGCCTTCCATTGGCCCTCTGTAGACGCAGGCGTTCCGTGGCCGCTCACTCTATCAGTGACTGACAAATTTGGAAACGGATCGCGCCAACCATTTTCTAGCTAAACGTATGCAGTGCGACAGGCGGGTATTGCGATAAATCTCTAAATATGCCATACGTTTTCAATTCGCATCTGTCTCTAACTAGAGATACGATTGAACCAAAGAGTCTGGTGTGTGTGTGCCAAGTTGCATTGTGAATTTCACCACTGTTTTTTATATTTCAGCATTCCATCCGAACAAAGTATTAGATCGCACCAGACCTCGTTGAATGCTAACCATTTGTTTGGTTCAAGGTACACGACGTTGCAATGAACAATAGTCTAAACACCGCTAGGTAAAAAAGTACCACAATTTCCGAAGTAAGCGCACATAGATCAATAACATTTTAGTTGTGTGCTGAAGTGGATTAATGTAATCGAAAAGTACTTCAAAGCTCGTAAACTTGAATAGACAAAGACCTCCACAGCTTTTTGAAGGCTACGAAGCTCAATTGCGCCTGCTTGATTGCCTCTCAACGAGACTCCATTGACGATGAGCTGGACTGATTAAAATGTACGCGCGAAATAGCTAGACCACAATGGGTGGGATCTTGCCCTGCAAATACAAGTTAACAGTGGTTTTATAGGGATACAAAATCTAATGCTTAGCTGATCCCGTAGGACGAATATTATGAACATTCAAAAGATAGAAAACGCAACGAAAGTAAATTCATACCGGTCGACTCACCGCGGTATACGTAGCATAAACTGTGAATCCACAACAAATCCTTAAAAAACAATAAATGGAATATTGGTATAATTCGTGCCTCGTTCTGGTGAACACGAACAGGCGGTGAAAAAGGTGGGACGTAATCTGGAAGTTCATTGGCATTGAAATCTCTTACAGACACTCGTGGTTGACAATGACCAATGTGTCATGCGAGACACTGCAGCAAAATGAGTGCAAGGTCAACTAGGATCTTGAATTCTACCAGCGTGGGAGCACAGATGACAGATTCCGGTAGCGCATTCCACGCTTGCTAAACGCATACAAAAAAGAAATTCCGATGGCAGTCCAAACGACTGTACTGATCTGCCAGCTTTAGATAGTGGCCTCTCAAATTGCTGATGTGATTGAGCTCTAGCCAATGGCGATACGTGTGGTTAGTATCAAAATGAGGTCCCCACACCATCGCCAGTATTGTCCGATGAAGCCCTGGACACTCGAAGCATTCGTTCATACGGTAAATAGTATAACCTCAGATATTCTTATTGGCCTGGCGTCGCAATATCTTCAACGTGGTGAAGTCTCTCCTCAAACATGGCTGCCAGACCTGTATTGCATATTCTACATGTAGACTTAGGTATGAGCTTAAAAGGTGGTGAAAAATTGGCGGGTCGAATCGTCCGAATGCACGACGCAGGAGGCCCACATGTTTGATGAATCCGGTTGAGGCCTTTTCAGCCAGATTCGGACACATAAACTCGCCTTGGATCAAAAAGCGCAGATATGTTTGCCAGAAGTCGCTTTATGGCGGAATCGTTCGGTCGCTACATGTCAGGTTCGTCCCGCCTAAAGGAAAAGTCGGAAATAATCGGATATATGGGCGAGATAGACGTTTATTGTCGAAAGGCACAATCCCACTAGCTACTGGCACTGTAAAATGCTTCTAGCTAGGGGAAGGTGTAGTTGCCAGCCGAGATGCAGCAAACGCGCTACGAGGCGGAAAAGTTAGGAGCGCGCGAATGCGATTCGTCTGGAGGACTCAAACACACGTAGTCATCGAGCTAATAGGCAAGCTTCCTAAGTTATCTATGTAAATGATGATATTATATTTTAATAATATTTTACACAGACAAACAGGACAATCTCCGGGTCACTACATAGCCCTCCTCTTAGATGGGCACCGGTAGTGACCCTTCGAACTAAGTGAAGACTGTCCGTGGCGGGCCAGCCTTCTGCGAGACCACGCGGGGGGGGAGAACCAGGCGATCGGACCCTAGCGAGCTCCCACCCATGTGCTCTCTTAAGGTGCCGATAAAAGAAAAGGGGGAGAACGTTCTTAGTATACGATCACTTGTGTTTGACCACTGGTGTGTGTACTCCGGTACGCAACATGAAAAGAAAGAAAGAAACGGTGGAGGTCAGGCATGCAGAAGAGCTGACAGCAACGGACGGGAAAAGCACTTACCGAATAGGCAGCGAAAAGTCAAGGAAACTACTCTTTTTATCCGTTTTCAAAACGTTTTCTCCGTTTTTTCTGCAGGTTTTCACAACTTTGCGATGTTTTTGGGTTTTCAAAACATTTTGCTTTTCGCAGTTTTCGGAGGGTACTGATGCGAAGGAAAACCTGAAAACGCTGTTAGGAGCAAACATGCTAAGCTAATGTTCTAAAAAACGTGTCGGCCAGTGAACCCGATGACCAGACCTGGTAACCAATTTAGGCGTCGCGGAGTCGGCGGCCTAGTAGGCGGGTTTCCGGTTGTCGTGTTGATGTCTGCAGGCGTTTCCACCACCACTGGTTGGGTCGACTCATCGAAGGACGAAGGACTGGAGTCGTCGTTCGACTCTGGTTCGACGTAAGCAAAGTTTGAGACGGTCGATTTGGACCTTTTCGTGCTTGCCTTTGCATTCGATGATGAAGAAACCATTCTTACGTTGTAGGACCTTGAATGGACCTACGGAAGGTCGTTCAAGTGGTCTGCGTAGACCATCAATGCGAATGAAGACAAACGGACAGTGGTGTAGATCTTGCGGTGCTGTTCACTTACTGCGATCGATTTATTGCGACACATGCTCGTGGCTGGCTGACGAGAATAGTGCGCGTCGTGGCGAGGAGTGTTCGGGCTTTCAGCGGAGAAGTCGCCTGGCAATCGGAGTGGTTGTCCATAGACCAGTTCGGCGCCGAACGTTTCGAGATCGGCTTTCAGTATTGATAGTATTTCAAGAAGTACAATTGGCAGAACTTCTGTCCAACTAAGTGCATTGGCGGCACTTAGCGAGGCTTTAAGCTGTCGGTGGAAAAGCTCCACCATTCCGTTTGTTTGAGGATGGTATGCAGCTGTCCGGAAGCGTTTACATCCGAGGACTTGGAGTAGGTCCTTGAGTGTCGACGATTCGAATTCTGGACCACGGTCGGTAGTCACAGTGGCTGGACAGCCATGTGAAGCGACCCAGCGCTCGAGGAATGCGCGCGTTATGGTCTCAGTGGATACATCGGGAATTGGAACAGCTTCAGGCCAACGAGTGGCGCGATCCACCATGGTCAGAATGTAGACCATGCCTTTGGACGGTCGAAGTGGTCCAACCATGTCGAAGTAGACGTGAGCGAATCGAGTTGCTAGTGACGGGAAGCGTCCTATCGGAGCAGCAACATGTTTATGAACTTTTGCTCACTGGCAAGTCAGACAGTTGCGTGCCCAAAGTCTGACGTCGCGCTGCTTGTTGGACCAGACGGACTGAAGCGCGGATGCCAGGATGCGCGATGTCGTGCAGCGTATCGAAGACTTTTTGGCGAAAGGCAGTTGGTACCAGTGGACGTGGATGTCCGTTAGAGACGTCACAGATTATTGCACCTGTAGACGAAGGGAGCGGTCTAGGTACCAGCTTTAACGTGAACTCTTCGCAGGATGACATTAGATCTGCTTCAGCTTGCTGAGCAGCGGTCATTGCTGATAGATCGAGCGACTGATCGGTTGGAACTAGAAAGTTTACTCTTGAAAACGTGTCCGCCACGACGTTATCCTTGAAAGACACGTGTTGGACGTCCGGCGAAAACTGAAACTCGAAATCTAGGTGACGAACTTCATGCGAATAGTGTCGAGGAGAAAGGTCCCGGAACGCGTAGATGAGTGGTTTGTGATCTGTAAAGATCGTAAACTGACTACCTTCGAGAACGTGACAAAACTGGCGAACGGCGGAGTATACGGCGAGTAACTCGCAGCCAAATGCGCAGTAATTCCACTCGGTTGTCTATAGACGTCGGGCGAAAAACGCTAGTGATTGCCAATAACCATGGGAAAACTGCTGGAGAACAGTGCCGATTGCGTTTTCCGAGGAGTCGACGGCTGCACTGATTGGAACGTTCGAGTCGAAGTGATGAAGCATGACGGCGGAAGCGAGTGCTTCTTTGCTAGCTTCGAATGCTGTTCGCGCTTCAGGCATAAGTTCGACTTTACCGTTGTCGCGTCTATGCAGAAGGTCGGCGCAGCGTGGCAGGAATCGGCGATAGTAGTTCGTCATGTCGTTGTAGCGTCGAATGGCGGGTACAGTCGTTGGATGAGGAAATTCGCGAATCGCCTGAACTCTGTTCTGCAAAGGGCGGTTACCCTCGGAATCAAGTTGGTGTCCGAGGAAGTCAATGCGCGGCTGCATGAAAATGCACTTGTCCGGGTTGATGGTGACGTCGTGCGCCTTCAGCCGTTCAGACAAGAGTCGTAGATGTGTTCGGTGTTCCTCTTCCGAAGTACTGGCCACCAGGATGTCGTCGATGTACGGGTGGACGAAGTCGAGTCAACATACGACGGAGTCCATGAAGCGTTGAAGTGGCAGCGCGGCGTTGCACAGACCGAATGGTATTCGTAGAAACTCGTATAGTCCAAATGGTGTCATAACGGCAGTTTTCGGTATGTCCTCGTCGGCGACCGGGATCTGCTGGTAAACTCGCATTAGATCGATCTTTGAGAACATGCGAACGCCTTGAGGACCGGCTGTTTATCCTGCATGTAAGGGATAGGATAACGATCCGGAATTGTCACGTTGTTGGGGCGCGATAGTCGCTACATGGTCGCCAGTCTCCTGACTCTTTCGAGACCACGTGAAGGGGCAAAGACCAAAGGCTGCTGGATGGTCGGACGATCCCAACTTCGAGCATGTGCTCGAATTCCGCTCGGGCAGTTTTGATCTTATCCGGAATCAGTCTTCGGGCTTTGGCGGAGACTGACGGACTCTTGGTAACTATGTGATGCGGCGTAACTGCGGCTGCAGTTGACAGAGCCGATGAAGGTCGGAAGACTTCAGAGAAACTCTCAAATAGCGATATGCCGGCCGGCGAGTTAGCACTGGCGTACACCGGACTCAGCCATGCTTCATCGCTGGATATTCCAGCGACGGAAAGTTCCGTTGTCTGATCGATGAGACGATGTCGTTTAGCGTCGACGAGCAGGTCGAAGTGCTGAAGAAAAGCCAACCCGATAATGGGATTTTGGAGGTCAGCGACAAGGAATACCCATCAAAAAGAGCGTCGCAGGGTGAGGTCAAGCGTGCGTGAGCGCTGACCGTACACGCGGATGCTGGTGCCATTGATTGCACGTACGAAACCAGTCACTTCTCCGCTTACGTCGTTGAGATCACGTGGAAGGACTCTGACACTGCGACCGTATCGACGAGATAGCGAACTTCCGTTTGTCAATGGTTGGCCAAGAATAGTCGAATGTGTTGAGCAGCTACATCCGTCGCCCCTACGTGCTGGTCGACCAGTTTCCCTGCGCGTTGCGTTTGAAAGAACACCGTTGGCCTGCGGGCCAACTCGCTGATGGTACCAGCAGTAGGAAGACATTTGGCACGGTGATTTTGACGGTGCCTTTGCTCTAGATGGATCTAGCCGATATGACGTTCGACATCGGCAGCTACTCCCAGAAGTTGTGAAAGCGGTAAACTTCTTGGTGAGTGCGGCAATCTGCGCTTTCATCTCGGCAATATCGTCTTTCGGCGTAGATCGTACTTGCGAAATCTAGCTGTATGAGTCCCGAATTTGGTCTGCGATATCGGCCATCAGCTTTAGGGATGCACCTACATTTGCGTAGCGGATAGTGCACATTTCATGCAGCAATCGACGCAGCCACCTTTCCTTGAGAAATGTGTCGTCCACCATGTCGTGTTTGACTAAACTTTTCATCTTTCGCAATAGCTGCGATGGCTTGTAGTCACTCAACGTTTCGCTCAGAAGCTTCCTGAATCGTGGACGATCTGAAAGACTTGTCCTATTGCGAACCGCTGCTTGAATTTCCTCTTAAGTTTACCTCCCTGCTGGCAATTCGAGGATATCTTCGATACCATTCGCGGCGTGCGGAAGAAGCGCGGAGACGACATGGAGACATTTGATTCTTTCAGATCTAATACCACTAAGTTCGAAAACTGCCTCTAACTGAGCAAATCAATGTTTTGGATTTCTTTCGCGAAAGCGCGGCGTGGCGAAGATTACATTTAAAACCTGGCCGTCGAGGACTGGGTGACATGTATCCATAGCAGAAAAATGATACAAACTAAACGATATAGAACCTGAAATATGCAAGAAAATGTGAAAATGGATGGACCTACAGCGCAACTGAATGAACCTGGAGAGAAAAATTAGTAAGCCGCTTACCAAATTTTCGGTCGGGGTAACCTGTTTTAGCGGAATCGTTCGGTCGCTACATGTCAGGTTCGTCCCGCCTAAAGGAAAAGTCGGAAAATGACGGATATATGGGCGAGATAGACGTTTATTGTCGAAACGCATAATCCCACTAGCTACTGGCACTGTAAAATGCTTCTAGCTAGGGAAAAGTGTAGTCGCCAGCCGAGATGCAGCAAACGCGCTACGAGGCGGAAAAGTCAGCAGCGTGCGAATACGATTAGTCTAGAGGACTCAAACATACGTAGTCATCCTGCGAACAGGCAAACTTCCAAAGTTGTCTATGTAAATGATCATATTATATTTTAATAATATTTTACACAGACAAGTAGGACAACCTCCAGGTCACTACAGTTGGAAGCAGCTGATTGTTCAGTTTGTAGCAGCAAGTCAGATAGTGCTCACAGTGCAATACTTCATTTCAACATTGAAGAGAAATATATTCTGGATTAATCATGTGCAACCCCTAACCAGATCAGCTTGAAGTACGGTGATATCATATGATGCATTGATCGCCCGCCATACCTTGATGCCATCGGCATAATGCACCTAATTCGAGCTTATAAGACCTGTGATATCTTTACCATACGTCAAAAATAACGGCCGCCCTAATACCGATCCCTGTGGTATTCCGAATTCAATTTGCATGGGACCTGACAGGGATCCACGCACTTGCACTTCCAAGCGCCAATTCAGGCAAACTCTTCTGATCCACCCTCATAGAGGGTCACCATTACCAAATGTCTGGAGTTTGAAGAGCAGCATGTCATAGAATAACCGGCCGTACGTATTGGAGAAGTCGAGAAAGACTACCATGACTCCTGCGCCAGAGTCAAATGCTTCAGTCGAACTGTATGGTGCCAGTAGTAGATTTGTAGTGTAACATCAATTTCCTCGGAAGCCATGCTGTTCCAGTGTGAGGTAGTTAAAATCTTCTAAGTAGTTTAAAAATGCCCTTTTAGAAATAAAAAGCACCAAACCATGGGTAAACACTTATTTCGAGGATCCTCTTCAGATAAGTACAATCATATTTAAGGGTAAAATAAGGAACTGAAATCGACCCATTGACTCAAAGTACATAGTTCATTAGCGCCTAAGTGTGAGAGGCTAAAAGTTGACCTTTGACCTGACAGCTCGATTGCTTGGTACCGAGCTTCATCTGTGACAGTCGACCTCATCGTTCGTTCTAGCTGGCCAGGGAATCTGTAGGGCATGGATCAACTTCAATTACGAGCAAAAAGAATGTTGAAACAACCGAATGCAAATCGATTCAGCTGTCGCAAGCGCACGGAGGCGCAAACCTCTTGCTTGATGCTAGGGGACCCTGTAAATTATCCGGAAGGCACGCTTTAGATCAGCTTGGTGTCCATTGTCGACAATATGGGCCAAAATGGCGCTGCTAATTGCCCCAGTTCCTCCTTGACGCAATCAGCTTGGGCAGTGCTCCTTCACGCGTTTGGACAAGCGCCGTGCCGTTCGACCGATGTAACTAGCGTCGAAAGCGCAGTTGAACAGATAAATAACCCTAGATGAGGTCAGCAATGGCAGCATATCCTTATTGCGTGAACAAACAAGTGGTTCCAAATGCTCGGAAGACACTTGGAACTGGTCTAGTCATAAGTTCAGTACGTACACATCTGCAATTATAGCATTTATTGCTTCCAAGGCCCTTCTGAGACAGCGGATTTACCTAGTGACCAAACGTTTAATCGCGATCCGCAGTAACGCGAGTCGGCTGAGCCTGGATCTGCAGACCGTCATAACGCTTCGCGACTACAACCGAATTTTCAATAAAGCTTCAGACGTCAAATTGAAATAAGGGCTGGATGCAAAGAAAAGATAAATGCGTAAGTTCTAACATTTAATGTCTGTTCATCCTAATGCTACCGGTCCTACTGACACTTCCAGGTCTATTAATACCTCTCGTAATGTGGTCGGATTCCAACAGAGGATAATATGTAGACGAAGAATTCTATTTCCGTAGCCAAAAAGTTGCATTTGCAATATTAAGCTAAAGATCTACGCTCTTTAACCGCTGTATTATGGCGCGTAGTCTATGATCGTGCACTTCGCTTGAGGGGCGAAGGAAGCAAATATCATTCATATACGCCACTTACTCAGGTAGGTCTGTCAGTGAGTGGGTCATGAAATTCTGCCAAGCTGCCGGAGCCGAACTGAGACGCATCGGCAAAAGTTTGTACTGGAACAAACTGCTCGATGTTAGAAAAGCAGTCAAATGCCTCGACTCTGTGTCAATTCCATGTGGAAAAGGTTTGCTTTAGGTCTAGGTTAGGGAAAAAGCGTGCGCCAGTTATCTTGACGAACAACTCATCAAATGGGGGAAGAACACGTTTTTAAACGACGTTTTGACTGTTCAGCGCCTTCACGTCACTGTAAATGCGCAGAGTGCCGTCTCTCTATAAAACAGTGATCACAGAATGGACACACCCTGAGCAAGTAAATGGCTTAATCAGTTCTTTGGATACCATTTTCTGTATGCCTTTTTCTACCAACACACGCTTAGCCAGAGGAATGTGCCGGTTGTGATATGGAAAACTGTTTGGCGTCCTTTTAAGGCAAATTGGATCAGTGGCCCATGGAATTCGACCAAATGTTTCGGTGAATAATTTGGGGTGTTTACCTTTTAGTGTTGAGGATTAAGCATCATGATACGCACGCAGTCGATAGGAAGCATGATGTTAAGGGCAACGATTGTATTCCGCCGTAGCAAGGCGGAACTATCTTCCTATGCTACATGTACAACAATATCGGATACGACTGAGTGTAAACTGAGTTTCATTATTATATACCATCGAATTTGCACGCGGGAATTTGTGTTCGAATCAAAGTTGTATGACGTGGGAAGTAACGGAATGTCATGAAGGTAAGTGTCGTAAATGCTAGAAGGAATAATTGTTATGGGCGATATAGTTCGGCTTCGGGAATCATGCAGAATCAACAGAACAGTGAGGTGAGACGCAATTTGTTTGCGGTCTCGAATTACGCTCTCAATGACTGCAGTCCCGAATCGGTCAAGGACGACTTCTACCAGCACTTCACTAGAACTTGGGCAGAGCTTGCAAATCCGTTAGCGTTGTCCTTGCTGGGGATCTCAACGCATGGCCCGGTCATCTATTGTCATGCGAAAGTCATCTCGATGGTCACTGTGTACTCATTGGGTGCCGCCCGGATAATGGGAGAGACGTCTCACATTGTGCGGAGACAATCGTTTATTTCTGTCGAAAACCAGCTATTGGCATTGGAGGACATGTTCCACTACTTGGCAAACCCCATCTGCATCCAAATCTTGGTCTCAGATTGATCACATTGCATTTAGGTTCAGACGGCGGGTTAGTGTAAAAGATCGCAAATCAGTCTGGTCCACACTTTCTTAAATTAGACCATGCTCTTGTTTACGCGAATATTTGCTTGAGTTACGAGTGGTACCCAAATTCGAAACACTGTAAGATTGATAAAGATAAACCATCCACTATCTCGGTTCACTAGAGCTATCATGCTTCCCTGGCAGATGAACTCAGATGTGACCCTCCGGAAGACATTGATGAACACGGGGCTCATGCAAAGTGCCATGTTCTCTACCGAGCAATTCCTCTGTTGTCTTAATCAGCTCTCTACGAAGGCCTGGATCTATGCGCGCTCCTTTAATCTATTTGAGCGCCACAGACATATCCCAGCGGAGTCCACCTATAATAAAGTGCGCCGTTCTATCAGTCGGCAGCTCAAACGAAGCCTACGCAGTAACCGTGAAGCCTGGTTGTCACAGCGTGCTTCGTAAATGGAGGCCGCTGCCCTCTCTGGCAATACTCGTAAGCTCTTCCGGCTCATTAGATCCACTGGCCCCAGAAAACCTGGTGTCAGTGAGACTATTTGCGAAGCGGATGGTTCGCTGATTGTTAACCTACAGAGACGCTTGGGTCGATGGGCCGAAAATTTCCAATCCCAGTTCATTTGGCCCTCACCATCCACTTTTATTTCTTGCGAAGCCGACTACCCGCTCTGGGTCATCACACTTGATCCACCCAGTGAAGTGAAGTTTGTCTTGCGATGCGACACCGGGGACAATTTAAGGAGACCGACACAGACGGACTTCCTCCAGAGCTGTTGAAGTATGAGGGTGCAGTTAGCATCAGCAAATTAACCTCACAGTTCTCCAAAATCTGGATTGAAGAAAAGTTACCTTCTTCCTAGGGCGAATCAATGGTTATCCCGCTTTATAAGAAGAGTGCTCGCACTTCATGCACCAATCAACGGGGGATTAGCCTCATTTCGGTTGCTTCCGAGCTTCTGGCATTCATTCTACACGGTAGACTTTCCCCCATTCGTTGAATTGCAGTACAGGGAAGAACGTGCTGGCTTCCCTCTTGGCCGTGGGTGCGTGAAGCAAATATTTAAGCTCCGCCGAATCATCGAATACCGCCCCCACTACCACAGGCCTATCATTACATTCTTAGATATTCTTGACGCGTTCGTTTCACTTGATCGAACTGCGCTGTGGCGTTGCTTACTAAGGAACGAGATCCCAGAAAAGTACACTGCCATCATACGCGCACTCTACCTCCATATATCCTTCAGAGTGAGGGTCTATGGCAAGCTTTCGTTGTCCTTCGCTGTCAATAGCAGTGTAGATAGGGATGTCCTATGTCCCCTTTGCTCTTCACTTTTCCGATTAAAGACATCTTGTCGACACCTCTGGAAGTTTGTCAAAATTTTGGACCGCAACTATTGCTGGACAAGTGAGTGACTGACAGAGATTGTGCCGATGACAGCGCCGTACTTCGTGATGACTCACAGAGCATGTAAACAGTTTTAAACCGTTTGTCGATTGAGGTATCTAAGTATGGTCTGTGTTTCGATGATCGGCAAGTCCCCACTATGTAGACGTGTGGCATTATAACCGCAAGGTTTAAAAGCGGTAATCGTTCAGATCCTGCAAACTATCACCCAGTTACTCTCCTCCCTATGCTCGCGAAGATGATAGAAGTGGGCTTCGCTGAGGGTCTAATGGACTACCTAGCAAATGCAACATCTTGGCACCGGAGCAGCATGAATTCCGTCAACATCGGCCATGCGGCAGCAACCTGTTAATGGCAAAACATAGTTGGACGGAAGCGGTTGATGATGGCGTCGGCGTTGATGTCATCTATTTAAAGCTACAGAGCTTTCGACCGCCTGGAGCACCGCATCCTACTTCACAAACCACAGAGCTACGGAATCGGACATCATGTTATTAGTTGGATTGGCAATTTTCTTCAACAACGGAAGCTTTAAGTGCGTTAGGGGATCACTCTCTAACCCGCTTGGGGTGGAATGTGGCGTCCCACAGGGCTCGGTGCTGGGACCGCGCTTATAACTGGTGTTTATCAACGACCTGGCGTGAGTTATGTCCTCAGATTTCCTGCTTTTCGCCAATGATGTCAAAATTTGGCGGCCGATTAGCAACAAGGAAGATCACGATCTACTCCAACCTGACCTAGAGTGCATTTAGGAATGGTTAATGAGCACCCCTACTTCAGTTTAACACAGCTAAGTGCAAAGTGATTCAGCTGCGTCGTTAACCGGTGAATGTTTACTAGCCTAGATACCACACCTTGCAGAAGGCCTCTCGGGAGCATGACCTGGTACAAGAAGTTCTCGGATACTCAAAACAGGTAGAGAAGTCATCGAGAATTGGCAATCAACACTTTGGTCCTATTCGCAGAGCGTTCGGTCGGTTTGAACCCTCCGTCTTTTCCCAAATGCTTAACGCCTACGTGCCACCGCATGCATAATATGCTATCCAGACGTGGCAGCCGTGGCAAAAACAGGATCTCGTTGCACTTGAGGCTCCTCAACAAAGAGCTATCAAGAACATCAGGGGCCTCTTTCAGCTGTCCTATCCGCTTAGACGGAAATCTCAAAGAATGTACAGCAGTCGATCTCGGCGCTTGCGGTGGGATCTCATAATGGTTTACCAGATTCTGAAGGACCCAAACCACATTTGTTCGTTGCTGGAATTGAACCACAAACCTAATTTAAGAAGTCATGCTCTGAAACTGACAATACAGTATAGCCGGCTTGAATACGGTAGAAATTTCTTTTTTCTCCGCGTGTCTCAGCCTTGGAACGCTCTGCCAAATTATGTCGTCTCTGCCCCCAATCTAGAGATATGCGAAAAAGACTTGACGTGGCGTTGTCTTATTTGTATTTCATTTTATAACTTACTAGCCAGGGGCTACGAAACGCAATCAAACAGTATCTTACCAAACCCTTAAGCAATAGTTTTGTGGATTTATACGCGAGCATCTCCACTCTTCTACCTAAGTCTATGGTGAGTGCACCGAATAATTTCCATCCCATGGAACTTGTTATTCAGTACTTTTTTACATGTAATACATCATTGTTTCATTGTTCGCCCCATCGAAGTGTAGGGTGCTGCTTTAAGTTTGGCATTCGTCCGTTCCTTTGCTCACTCTTGGAGGTACACAATTTGAACAGGTGGATAGCTTTGTCTATCTTGGCAGCTGCGTGTCTGCTAGTGGCTCTATTGTGAAATAGATTTTTCTCATCGTCGAATCTCCGTCAGCGTTCGTCAACCTGAAGCCCTTGTGGCATCCACAGGATGTCTCCCATTTGGGAAACGGTCCCTTGTGCACTGCCACCGTTCGGGCGATGTTGTTAGGTGGAAGTGAATAGTGGCCACTTCGCCTGGATGACATGCGCTACCTCTTGGCTTTGGACAATGGGTGCATGAGCAGGATTGCTTCTGTGTGGTGGCGGCAACGTAGGGGATGTGCATACGCCGCTCAACAAGCTAGTTTTGCTGTATCAGCTAAGAGGACTTGGGTATGTTTGGTGTATGTCAGCTGAGCTCTTGCCTTACTGGGCCCCTTTCACTCGTGATGGGCTTGACTGGAAGAGACCGCTGTCCACTTAGCGTCAGCATGCGAAATCGTTGAATTCACATCTTGCTGTCGTTTTATCCACACACCTGCCTTGTTGCTGACCAAAGGAGTGCTGATGGCTGGAAACAATGCAGGATATGGCGCATAGTCAAAACTAGTGGAAGATTTGTGTACATATTTGTTCAAATTCAGGTATCGAATGCTTAACAATTGAAAACGGCAAAAATAAAATATAGGGTGTGTAACAATAACAAGAAGAGTTCCCGCTCTTCTTAAGGCACAATGACTGAAGTGTGTTGCTCACCTTGGGCTAATGCGCTATGATGGTGCTGTGGTGGTTAAACCTGTATTTTTCTCATGATTACCATGGTTTTGTTTGGCTCTGTGTACTGCTTGGACTGTTGCCAATGCATACATACTTACGTCTTTGAAGGTGTATCGTGTCTCTGCAATTCGAATGCATCGAAGTAACCTTAGCCTCATTGCCCAACAGCTTATGAAGTGGTCTCAATTTTTGTTTTTCATTGTAAACAGTCGCAGAAGGTAATGATTCTAAACAATTTGTGAAAGACGTTTCCCATTTAGTTCAATCACTCACAGTAGAATCGCACCAAAAGTCTTCCGAAAGTGGAAGACGAAGTGACATTGTGACGGTTCACAGCCACCACGCCAATTGTTGTATTCCTGTAAGAACACTAGGCGTCCAGCCAAAACACAGTAAAGCCCACCAATTGTCAAGAACCGTGTATTCTAACGTTTTGATCGTCAGTATTCAAAAGACATGTAGGCAATGCAGGCGCGCAATCGCGAGTATTCTCAAGGCTGAGAGTATACACCGGCGAACATGCTGAAAAATGCTGGCGATGTATTCTTCGGGGTCAAATGTATTACCATAGCATCAACAGACAAGTTGCAAATCTTTTTAGATAATCATACCAGGTGGTCTAAGACTAGAGATCTCTCGCTTTATGCATTTAAGTAGAATGAAGTTCTGTCCTCTGCAGAAAGTCGTTGTTATCGGTGGCCCCTCATGGAATACCATAAACTTCACAGAAATGTTGCGAAGTCTGATGCTCCAACTTTGTGAAGCGTTTAATTTTCCCGCTGTACTTTGGCTCCTGTTTGTGAAATAAGTGTTCGTTAAAATTAAGAGGATTATTTTCATTTTTCTCACCAAAAATACTCTTCTGCCCCTCCCGCCGGCTTTTTAACGCAGCAATTTGTTACAACCTGTGCTTCGTTTCACAGGAAATATTATACCTTTGTGTTATCGCCTGCTACCTCAAAGCAGTAGATAGGTCACCATGGTAACTTTCCCGATGTAGCTGCACTCCAAAGTCTAAGGTTGTCAGCATTACTGTGTTTGTTTCCCTTAATTAACTAAATACTTAAATAACTGATGCATTTCTCGACGTTACGAGACACAGACCGGTTACATGGCCTAAACACAATGTACAACTTAATCCAATGGTGGAGTTGCACGAGTTTTCCAGTAGCTTCAATAGAGTTTTAGAAGTGTTGTGTCATTTACCGTTTGTCAACTTTCCCTACCTAGCGCCATTTTTGCTAGACCAAAACAAAGTTGTCCAGGAATTAATCAAGCGGTTTAAGCTGTGATAGATTATTCTTTTCCAATTACTAATCCACTTATTTTGTATTTCATGCTGGATAGCTGAAAGGATGAGTGTTATGGCTGGATATTCACCCGTTCTGGGTGCATAAAACACGTGTTTGCCTTTAGTTGATTTAAAAGTAATCCAGGATGGAGAGCCTCTAAGAATAAGTATGGGTTTGTCCGGTAGTCCACCCATGGAACCGTCTACTAGGGATCCGCTTTCATGCGGAACGATCACTGGCACTTTCACGTCTCATGGGGTCATGGGCGAACATAGCTTACAACAAGTAGGTTGTCATCATTTTGACTCTCTTTTGGCTGTTGTTATGTGCAATTGTGTCGTCATCAGATTGACTTATAACTATTGGGATGTGCGGCTGTTATATGCTAGGCACCCCCCCCCCCAATATATCCCATCCCGCAATTCAGCTGTTTCGACTCCTGTACTTTAATATTCATCAGCGAGTATTGCAATTCGTCTTGCCTGAGTGTACTAGACAGCTTAGAAGCTCCAGCCCCGCACTTCAGAAGATTGCCCTAAAGGTGGCCAATGATGGTAAAAGAGCAAAACTAATTGTTGCTAAGACCACCCAAATGTTGATACGACCACCCAATTGGTCTTTGCCTCGCACTGCTGAGGAATAAAACGTTTATTTATATTTATTTATAATTAGAAATGGAAGGAAAGAATCGTAACGATAAATAAATTCCCTGTATGCCAGTTGTCCGATTCAAACTGCATATATAGATTACAGGAAAAACTAAATACCCGAATTATTTATTAAAATATTTGGGGCTAAACGGAATATTTGGGTAGATATGGCAGCTGTGGGCGATCGGAAAGTAAGGATTGATGTCGCAAATACACTTTGCTGGGCGCTGAGAACTGTTGTAAGTGCCCAAGTTGCCTCCACGGAACAAGAGAAAACAGTGTAAAGAAGGAAGATAAAAACGTTAGCATAAATGTCCACATTGATTGAATTTGACATGGTGTTACAAGGACATCGATCCCGCTGATCTTAACGCACATTCATCTAAAAATGTCGTCACATGCGTGTTGTCATGATACACAACAGGATACAAATTTTCAGTGCAAAAAAGGGTCTGACAGTGTGACAAATACTTTAGCTGGCCCTATCTAAACGTCTTCCGTGTCCTTAAAAACATAGCTTCTAGATTGTTAGCCATCGTTCAAACGGTTTAGCTGCATTCGGTAGGAGGAGAAAATGATTTAGTTCCGCTTTGAACTGCACGAGAGATTGACTTGCTCGCACTGAGGGTGGCAGTCGGTTCCACACAACGGGGTATGGAACTACGAAACAGTTTGCTCGAATTTACGACGGGAAACTTTGTTGGGGAAGAATATATTTTTGTGTTTTAAGTTGTAGTCATCATCCTCCTTAAACGTCTACTGGACACTTAAGCTGAAGCTGAGATGGGGTATCAGTTTGTGAACGAAAACTAACTTCATCTTTAGTCTTCGTAACCATAGAGAATCGATGCTCAGTAGCTTACATCCATCGGATTATGTTGCTAGCGACGATCCACTGATAAGACATTTAGTGATAAACCGCTGCAAACGCCCCAGTAGTAGTAACTCACTCTTGCGCATGCGATTGTACGTAACCGGGCCGTACTCCAAAAGTGGGCATGCGCAATTCCAATCAAGAGCAAGTTTGGCGTTTGTTAAGATTATTGAGTGGTTACTTGAGCCTAAAAGCCTCTTGTCTTTGATGACTGTTGTTGAGCATGAGTTGAGAAATTTAGTAAGTCAATATAGCTTTCTCCTTGTTCCCGGATCGACTGAGTTGTATGAAGTGGTTCCCCATTCAGAATTATACTGGCTGGTGGGATGCGCATCTGTGACAGAGGACGCGGCAATTGTGGACGGAGAATTCAATTAACCATTCATTTGACCAGAGCTCTAGGGAATTCAAGTCTATTGGAATGGGTTTGATAAATATCTACATACGTTCGGGTGGAAACGTATTATGAATGGTGTTTCATAGTTAACTTTACCGAAAATATTGTTAATATAAATGAGAAATAGAGTGCGACCAAGGGCACTGCCTTGCAAAACTTCCCTCGTAATTGCCCGTGGGTTTGACTGTAGCTTAACTAGTAAGACGGCCTGTGTGCGCTACTGTGAAAAGCAGAAAAGCAAGCGAGAAGTGATCCGCAAACACCAAAAGATTTTTAGTTTCAAGAAAACTCACTTACGTGGTACACAGTCGAAGGCTTTGTGTATATCAAGGAATATCACCAGTACCTACGTTTTGGCATCTACAGCAGAAGTGTTGTATTCCAGAAAATTCAACTGGCAGGTGATACATGACCGCCTACGTATAAACCCGTGTTGCTAATCACTTAGAAATCTGTGTGTTAGAAGATATTCAACTGGCGAAATTTTGTTATTTTTAAGTACTCTAGATGTGATTAATCGGGCGATAGTTAGGTTTCGAGAAACTCACGCTGCGAAAGTACTCCCCTATACAAATTGCGCTCTTCATGCTTTATTACCGACTATGTGGTAAATTTACCCATCAGACAGAAGAGGAAAGCTACTTAGATGCGCAAATGCCAGCTGCTGGTCGCTTGTCCTCCATCAAACTTACTTTTTATATATGATCAGAACAAAACTGCTTATGAGTTTATTGATTAGCAAGTTTACATTTTAAGTGTAATATTGTGCATACCAATTGTTAACAAGCACCAAGTCCGAAAGTATTAAATTCTGCATTTTTAAAAATACTAGGGCTGAATAGTCCTCCGTTCTCATTGCGTAAAGATCATTCGGAAATTTGAACAGGGCTGCGCCAGCTCATAATTAATGTGTGGATACAAAGAACGGCAGCATCCAGTTAAATTTCTTTTATGATTGTTTAACGTATCAAACCTTGAAGGGCCGGTCTAGAAAACTCGACGAACAAATCTAGAGTGTCCTATTGTACTGAACCTTAGCTTCGCGTTTGTCTTAAACGCCTTCATGTTTGGCCGCGTTTCCATGTCAAGTTACTGGTAATTTTGCCTCCACCCTAAGTGTTTGCTACCTCTATGTAGACTTAGAAGCACGCGAAAAAGCCATCTGACTTATGCACTATTAGTGCCGGCATCTGTGATAACTAGGAACCTCACGACTGTGTTACAAGTCAGATCAGGTTAGATTCCAAGGACGAAATGCGCTCCCGCTTAATGAGCGTCATGTTTCTTGTACCGGGAAACAAACCTGGGCCTCCGATACATCGACGTTTGGGCTACTTCCTTTGTTGCTGTAAAAAAGTGAAGCAAGAATGCGAGCAACCTGTGTGCTTTCTTAGATCATACACTATGAGGACTAAAAATTATCAATAAAATTATAAGGATTCCGGGAAAAGATTCAACCAACTCTTCTCTAAGAATTTTGAAAGCTTCTACAGTTACACTTTCAACCAAGGCTGAAGGAAGCTTATTCCAGCTGTGAACTAAGCGGTTCGCTAACAGTTTGGTCCTAATTCCTTGCCTGGAGCTCTGCTACTTACCTTTAATTCCATGCCCCCGCAGGTGGTCGGAGGTACCTGTATCAAACAGATCGGAACGACTGAAACCACTGATGCCCTTCACAATGGTGCAAATTCCTAGTAGATCACCTCTCAATCTGTGCCGTTCCATAGAAAACAACCCTATACTCCTAAGGCATTCGTCATATGACTTCTCACGCTGGCCCTCTATCATCGTAGTTGCCATCATTCTGGAGATACGGTGCCCAACCCTGAACACAATATTCTAAATGATGCCATACCACCGCCTTATATGAGGGAAGGAAAACCTCAGGTATAGTGTTGCACAACGCCCTCCTAAGACGGAATACCCCCTAAATCACCTTGTTGCCAGCGTACTGACACTGCTTTGAGGGTTTAAATTCATTCGTCAAAATGATACCCAGATCATTCGCTTTATCAACGTAACCAAACGTAAAGGTACTGTCAATGGTTTGTACTCTAACCCCTTGAATGTTGGAGGACAATAGATGACATTTTTTGGCCTTAAGATGTAAGTCTGACGAGAGATCACCCCGTTACAATACATAACTACTTGTACTTGCGGTAGCATGTACATTGGCCGAACCGAGAGAAGGATATCAACTAGGATCATGGAACATGTTCCACGGAACCCGGCAAATAGTGGACCTAAACTCCCTGCCAGCTCCATCGCTCAGCACCTGCTCGATTGTACCTTGCGCGAAAACTCACGTGACGCATTCAAGGTTATCAGCAGACAAAACAACTCGAGCTTGCTTCGTTTCCCTGCAGCCTCGGCCATCCGACGAATGAAATCAAACCTTTGCAAACAGGTAGACATTGTGGCCAGTCTTGCCTTGCCCTGGTAAGACGCAGGCAATGAACTTGGTTTGCTCAGTGTTTTATTGATTTTCCTATTTACCCCCATTTTCAATGGCATTCCTTTACTCTTTCCACAATTTGTTTGTAAGCGGCTGAATGAGGACACGAAATAATCTGAATTCAGGTTATCCCGCATAAATGCTGTTCATTCTTGCTCTCTTGAAATACATAACTATTTCGATCGTATGTCACGGTTGCCCTGTTTAAGGGTTTTACAACACTGCAAGCATATAGTAAGCGATTTCAAGGAGAGGATCTAAGTCGTTTATATACAAAAGGAACAATAGCGAGCCTGGAACAGGACCCTGCGGAACACCCGCGTGAGCAATGCTTTTGCTTGAGCTGAAATCACCAACTTTAACGTAGTAGCTTCACCTGCAAAGAACTTCTACTGTTCGGTTAAATAATTGAGAATGTATCACAAAGCATGTCAGCTTATTCAGTAAGAAACGCTGGTTAACGGAGTCAAAAGACTTGTTAAAGTCTAGACAGCAAACTTCTACACAAATCCCATCGTCGAGACAGTGGTTTTCTCAGCCAAAAAGCACAGCACATTAGTGAGGCGTGACTTTTTCTTGACGAAGTCAAACCCTTTCGCCCCTATCAGGTTACGAGAAAATAAGTACTCGCCCCCCCCCCCAATTCAGCGTCTGATTAGCTTTTACAGGCATTTAAGCAGAACACTTCTACCTTTCGTCAATTATGACGCCACGTTGTCTGTATAATTGATTAAGCATTTCATCTTGCATGTTAAAAATAAACCAGTTGTAGCGTAAAGCTTCCTGAAGCGGAACCGCAGCAACCATGTACTAATAGCCAGTAAGTCGATCTGCTCTCATCAGCATGGGAAAGCAAGTGTTCGTGGTTTCTGTGTATTAAAATACCACATACATAGATAAACAAACGGTAGATTCCTCGACTTTGCGAGAAGCTGATCCCAAACAAGGTCAGCTCCACTGTATTGCAGCTCTTCCACGCTCTCGTATTAAGTAAAAATGTCCAAATACAAATGTTAAGAGGTATGGGACAGGAGCACAAAAATAATGAAGTACGGGTGTTTTCTTGAATTTCCTCATGATATTATAACTTGTATTCTTTCTTGTGTACTACCAAAGCTGGTGGATGTTTCAAATGCTCTTGTTCCGTTCCTTGCATTTGGAGTTCGCACCCATGGCAAATGTTGTGGAAAAGCTGAGTGCACTTAACAGAAACAAAAAAGAGTATATTCAGTTGGTACATCAATAGATCAGCATCGAAACCTAAGTAAAACCTTAGTAAAATATGCTTAGCATTTTTGGTTGACCTTTTTAGGAATTTCTATGACCAATGTTGATATTACCTGCCATTCAGAGCGTATTTAAAATATGCAATTTGGCTATAATAATAGCACACATTGATATTTTACAGGAGAAAAAATAATAAAATTAGACACATATGTGGTGGCTATTTTCGGTGTCCATGCTGGAATTGGTGAACCAATCCTCTGTTGGATAGGTAATTTCTTGCTTCAACGACATCCGAATATAAGAGTTCGCGACGTCATCTCTGACCCAATCGACGTTAAGTGCGGAGTGCCCTAGGGCTCAGTACTTGGTCCACGACTATTCCTGATTTACATAAACGATCTCGCGACAGTAATCACCCCCAACTCCTTACTCTTCGCTGGTGATCTCAATATATGGCGAGCCATAAGAACCATCAGCGACAACGCAGGACTTCAGGATGATCTTGCCAGGGTCTACGAATGGTCGACTCCGAACCTACTTCAGTTCAACGCTACAAACTGCAAGTTGTTGAGCACACGCCATAAAGCCACTTGCAAATACAGATTGAGAGATCAAATACTGCAGCGCAATTCAACGGAATGCGACGTAGGCGTGATAGTGCAGGAAGATCTGGGCTATTCCCGTCAGGACGAGAAAGCCTCCAAAAAAGCTAACCAATAACTTGGCCTTTTGCGGAGGGCATACGGGCGCTTCGATCCTTCCATCTTTTCTCAGATGCTCAGCACCTACATTCGGCTTCATTCTGAGTACGCCATTCACGCCTGGCAGCCATAGCAAAAGCAAGACATTACCGTTCTTGAACTGACACAACGAAGGGCTACCATAAATGTAGAGGGCCTGTTTCATCTCCCTTACCGATTGAGGCTGAAACCCTCGGGGTCTACAGTGGACAATATCTACGACTGCGTGGCGACTTGATAATGACTTATATGATCCTGAGGAATCCAAACCATTCTTGTCGTCACCTACTAAAGCTGAATAGCAATACCACACTCAGAGGACACCATCTAAAGCTGGACACATAGTACAGCCGGTTGGAATGCCGCCGGAATTTGTTTTCCATTCGTGTGTGCCAACACTGGAACGCTCTTCCCACATACACTGTTTCTTCCCCCCACGCAAACGGTATACAAAAGACGTCTGGATGATTCGCTTATCCACTTACATTACGCTATATAATCAGTGATGTCCACGTCAAACAAACGCGAAAAAAACGGTGCTCCTTCTCAGCTTTTGTGCTTCACTACTTACACACTGCTGTTTTGGAATATATAGTTTCGGATATACCACAACAGCATGCATCAATTATCGCAGTCCAAGAATGAGGCGCACGAATAATAGTTGCCGTTTATTTTGTTCTTAAGACACCTTCCCCATATTACTTCCCATACTACTCTACAGTAACAATTCAGTACATATTCTAAAGTGTTTATATGAATAAGGGGCACGTGAATCGCTAGACGCTTACCTAGGAAGGCCTTGTTTAGTCTGCCAGGTGTAAGGTGGCACAAGGCTCGAGGTGGACAGGAGTTGACTTGGCAGCGGGAAATGTAGTCACTGACGACCAAATTGGGTACCGTTGCTCCGTCTCGCGCTGGAGTCCATGTGATTCGCCTTGTGCTCGGCTCGAGACTTTACATGACAGGGCTCGCAACCGACACCATTGGGGCGCGTCTGCTGCCGTTTCCTAATCGGATTGTCTGTTTAAAGTTGTTTGGTGCTGAGTTATCTGCGATGTAATGGCTGATTATGACGCGTGGCAGTGAAAGCCGCAAGGAAGCTGTCTTGCCGATGCCACCTTATCTTTGCACGATAGCCAGTTGTTTGTGACGGTATGTTGTCTACACAAAGTGTGGGCGCCTTGACCCTGAATGTTTGCTTAGGGCATTAAGGTTTTCAGGTAAGTCCCCCTTCTCTCCCTCTTCTTATTCTTTATTGCATAGATCCTCATGGTTGTATGGCAGCGAAGCATCAGTTCAAATGGCTGATGTACTGCTGTTGATGATAATGATGATGATGCACCTTCTTCAAACATCTGAGTATAAGTGCTCCATGTATAGGGTTTTACATCTCACAAACAAAGTACTCGTTGCTACTATAGTTGATTATGCCATACTTCATTAACCAAAGTGTATCTCCCGTCTGATTTCGCCTTGCGACTCCGACTGCTCCTTTAGCTTTCATCCTATCATGCCCCTACCCCGATCCGCATCGGAATCAAACACCAGAGAATACGCGTGAATTAGTAGCAAACAAAACTGAAGGCTCAAAAGAAAGGTATTCACAAATCTAACCATAGACAGCGCTGAATGCGTAAACATTCTATATATATATATATATATATATATATATATATATATCACATGGTGGGCCCTGCTTCTTGGTATCACGAGAAATAAATAAATGGTATATTCCTCGTTGATTTGAGGTGCAGCCCAACTATGTGGTCTGATCATTGTGCACAACAGGATCGCAAAAAATAATCAATTGGTTCACGCTTTTACAATGGATCCAAAATAGGTATTAAAGTAATTGACAGGATTAAGGTATTAGAAATTAAAAACCAGGAACAATAACATATGCAGATTTTAACAGACGTCCAGTTAAAGTAATACGGCCACTCTTGGAAGCATCCCCAGTGGACCTGCTTCCACGTAAGGCATTTCTTCGAAAGGTTTCGCCCGCACTGCCATGCTATACCTGGCTGCGTGCCGGTGTGGCATAGTAGCATATGAGCCAGCACCTGTTTACCATATGTCGGATTTTTTAGGGCCGCTTTTATACATGTATTATGGGCGATGAAGCCTCAGCCCAGTCCGTCATGCGGGTCATTCAATCATGGCACTTTTTATACGCCAATCAATTTGTGGCAATGTACCTTGCATAGGCAAACTCTTTTATAATCTAGAAGCTATAATCCTTCACCACAGGAGATCAGCCCAGTCGTGGCCAACAATGAAATAAGGAAGAAGGTAGAAAAGAAGAATTATGTGAAAGAGGTACTATATCGTTAATGTAAAAAATAGGCACATACGTTTTTTACATCGGCGTACAAATGGATCGAGCCGATCATACGATCAAATTGTGTGGCGTGACAGCCAGAGACAGATAACTGTACGAGTTGTCCATAGGCGCCATCGCAATGAGGCTGGACCTTACCGTGGTGCGATGGTTTGTGTGCCTCAGTGATCCATTGAACTATGCTGAGTGGTGTTTTTTTGCACCTTCAGAGCCACTCATACCAGATTGGTCAATGGTTAGAGGCCAGACAAACTCAGCCTCCTGGTCCTCCAGGTTGGGGGTTGGAATGAGGGTGGCTCCTTAATCCTTAAAACGGACTCCTTGTAGTCCAGTGCCAAACCCGCTGCCTTGCGGCCAGGTTTTTGAACCAAAGGCTTTGGTTGAGAACCCTAATCGTTCTCCTGTCTAGACCTGGGCAACCTGACAGTATCCTGCCCACGCAATACAATGAATCCTTCCCCAAACAAATTTCTGATGCTCTGGCCACCGCAGAGGATAATCAACGGTGCCCTATCTGCTGCATCGAGCAGGGTGGATAGGGGTTTAGATGCTACTGCTCAAGCCTTCCCATCTTCTTATTCCCCTTCTTGCGCTTTTTCACCCTTATCGTCCCGTTACAGCTTCACTTTTATCTCCCCTGTTTTCAACCCCCCAATTATCGGCCCTCCCCCACCTTGCTTCAATAGTCGCTGGTCTTTTAGTTTCAGCTCACAGGTGTACGCGGCGCGTCATTCCTGCACTGTCAACAGGCCCAAGTCCAAGCAAGCGGCTCATTCCAGTTCATCGGCTTCCATTTGGAGCCCTCGATCCTCCTTCATACTGGCATGCTTCAATGTTCGTACATTGCTTCAGATCGGTCAACAGGCAGCACTTGCCCGAACATTGCAGACCCTCTCGATCGATATCTGCTGCTTATCGGAGACCCGCCTGCAAGACTCGAGCTCTGTACTCACTCTGCGATCCCCTTCAGGTGACACTAGCAGCACTTTCTCATTGCGCCTATCCGGTGACGATGCAGCTTCGAGCACTGGCCAAGCTGGTGTTGGTATTGCCCTGAGTCTCCGGGCTGAAGCTGCTCTGGTTGATTGGATTCCAATCAGTAGCCGGATGTGTGCGGTCCGATTGGCTGGCTCGTTCAAAACTTCGAAGTCGCGTGAGACTAACAGGTGTCTATTCGTTATCGCTGCCTATGCACTGACAAACTGTAGCGATCACTCGGTAAAACACGACTTCTATCGCCAACTGAACGAACTCCTTCGCCACCGAAGAAGCTCGGACACTGTAGTGCTGACTGGGGATCTGAACGCTCAAGTTGGAAAAGTATCCACTGAGGAGCTGCATCTGGGCGGCCAACATGGTATAGGCTCCCGTAATGATAACGGTGAGCGGTTACTTCATTTGTGTGAGGACGCCCGCTTATTTCTTGCGAGCACTAATTTCCGACACAGCACCCGCCGGAGGGTGACTTGGCGCCCACCAGCCTCGAACCAGCTATGGCCGCAAATCGATCACATTGCAATCAGTTACCGCTGGAGAGGCTGCGCCCAGAACTGTCGCTCGATTTGGAGCACAGGTGTTGACACCGATCATGCACTTGTATGTGCTGACCTGCGGATGCGCTTTGGCGGACGCCCGCGACGATGTTGTGAGCGCATTGACACCGGCAGACTGGTGAATCCAGCTGTTCTGAACGCCTATCAAATTACGCTGTCATCCGAGTTGGATAAACGCTCACTGTATGCAATTGAAGCTCACTGGTCTCATATGCAACAGGCCTTACTAGCAGCAGGCAAATCCTCATGTGGTATGTCTAATCGCCAACATGAACATTGGGTCTCTTCACAGTCTCTGGAACTTATAGATGCTCGCCGGCGTATTCCGGCTGGATGCGAACACAGTGAAACTCGCAAAGAGCTCCGGGCGAAACTCCGTGCTAGCCTGAAGAGAGACCGCGAATCCTGGTGGTCTAATCGTGCAACACAGAAGGAAATGGCCGCTGCCCTTGGTAACCATCGTAAGTTATTCCGTCTGATACGGGAAACGGGCAACAGGAGACCTGGTGTTAGTGAAACAATTTGTGACGAGAGTGGACAGCCTATCCACAACTTATCAAAACGCTTGGAACGTTGGGCTGAGCACTTTGAAAGGCAATTTAATCGGTCGGAATTGTTAGATTTCTCGCCGGCCACTGATCGCCCCACTCCGTGGGCTGTCCGTTTGGATCCACCCTCTCGCTCAGAAGTCGAACATGAGATCGAACTGTTGAAGTTAAATAAAGCCGCGGGACCAGCTGATCTTCCTCCAGCCCTCTTCAGATTCGGGGGACCTGCTCTTGTGGATGATTTACACGATTTACTAATGAGACTGTGGGAGCAGGAGACTGTCCCAACCGATTGGAGCCGCTCCATCATAGTCCCAATTTTCAAAGGAGGCTCACGGTCGGAATGCGGCAGCCATAGAGGAATCAGTCTGATCTCCATCGCCTCCAAATTGCTTGCCTCTCTCATCCTTCACAGACTGACTGGCACCCGTGAAAGCCAGATTCGTGAAGAGCAAGCTGGATTTCGTCGAGGTCGTGGCTGCATTGACCACATCTTCACCTTGCGTCAGTTGTTGGAGCACTGTCACATATATTGGCGGCCCACCGTTGTCGTGTTCCTCGATATCAAAAGTCTATTCGATTCGGTGGATAGACATGCACTTTGGGACTGTCTACTCAGGAAAGGTGTGCCCGAGAAATATGTGAATATTATCCGAGCATTATATGCTCGTAGCTCGGGCAGAGTGAGGGCTTTCGGCAAGTTGTCGTCGCCCTTTAATATCTCCAGCGGTGTGAGACAAGGATGCCCGCTGTCACCTTTCCTCTTCAACTTCGCTGTTGACGAAGTCATGGAAATCGCGTTTACAGGACACGACTTAGAAGGTGTGGAGCTACTCCCAGGAGAACGACTTCTTGGTTTAGAGTATGCTGATGATATTGCCCTCATCTGTGACAGCTCACAGACGTGCGAAGCGGCACTGGACAGATTAGCACTAGCTGTCCGTCACTTCGGGTTTTGCTTCGCACCCTCGAAGTGCAAAGCGTTCCTCCAAGATTGGTCTGGACCGCCTCCTACGCTGACCGTTGATGGGGATCAGCTAGAAGTCGTTCAAAAATTCAACTACCTGGGAAGTTGTATCAGCGCCCGTGGGATTGAAGATGAGATCACGAACCGTATAGCAAAAGCTCGGGGCGCTTTTGCTAACATTCGCTACTTATGGCGCCGGCGCGACATCACTCTCGCACTGAAGGGTGTAGAGTGTACAATGCAGCAGTACGTTCGACCCTACTGTATGGTTGTGAAACCTGGCCGCTTAAAGCAGCGGACCTGAAGAGGCTAGTTACGTTCGACCACCGGTGCCTTCGTAATTTAGCTCACATTTGGTGGGAACACCGCGTGAGCAACGAGCGTGTTCGACGCCTTGTTTATGGCACAGAAAAAGGAAATTAACCGCTCAGCACCGTTATTTCACGCATCAGGCTCCGATGGCTCGGCCACGTGTTACGCATGCCAGCCCACCGACTTCCGCGACGTGTGTTGTTTGCGCGCCGGGGGGTGTGGATGGAAGAAGTGGAGGGGTGGCCAAGCGATGACTTGGTCCAGAGGAATGAAGGCCCTCACTTCTGAGCTGGCCTCGGTTGGAGCGCCTCGGCTCCCTGGTTGGGGTCCGAAAGACGATGAACACGTTTGGTTGGACACACTTGCTGATATGGCTAGGAGCCGACCTCAGTGGCGTTCGTGCTGTGAGTTTCTTTGTCCCACCTCATCCCTCTTAGCCTCCCCCCTCCAACCACCATCTCATTATTTAGCCTTATATAATTTTGCATAATAATTTTTTTGGGTGCACAGCAGCCGGCTGGTAGCTTACCGGAACGATGCCCATCCGTTACCGGTAGCTCAGCCAGCTTTCACCAGTTGTGTTCTTTTTCTCTCTCATTTTTTTCTTTGTATTGCGGCACAGTAGCTGAGGTGTTCCCCACCTCTAGCTAACGTGTATGATGATGATGATGATGATGTCCATAGGCAAAAGTCGCATAGGGAATCAGTTATTGCCATCGCTGAATTCAAGTATATGTTTCTGGACTGTTAACTCCAGAAAAGAAAGGGAAATGCTTAGCATTGCAGAACAAATGTTACGAAGGGAATCGCAGAACAATATTACGAATTGATCAATTGGTGGGGAATATTACGAAAATAGTTCCTGATGCTATACTAGTAAATACTTTTGCTCTCTGTGTTAAACAGTAGACAGTTGGTATGAATTAAGGTTGAATGGAGTAAAACCGCATAAAAGGTTGTATTAAGGAATAGCATAAGAAGCGGTATGTAACAGCTCACCCTAGATGATCATGTTTTCTCTAGTGCATTCGGGTCCATGTTTTCCAGTATCATACATGATCCGGCTCTTTTTCATACAGCTTTTCATCATCAAGTTGAATTTTTAAGGTCCATTTCACTCTGTCCGTTGACAGATAAACCTTCATTATTTTCTTGCACATGCAAGAATGTTCAATACATCTAATCTCTTTTGGCAGCTTATTCCATAATGACATTCCATTTCAAGCTCATCTTTGCACCAATCCTTATGCACAATATCTTTCGTACACTTAGTGGCACTGCGTTTGTGGAGCTTATCTGTGTTGAGGGAAAGTCACACACCCTGTTCAAGTATCACACTGACCGTAAACATAATTGCGTTATTTTCTTGCGAGGAACTTCTTCTGGCTCATCACACATAAATTCACCTTTTATCAACTGAACATCAACCCCGTTTCTGTTGCAGAGAGTTCGCCACAAATCTGTCAAAATAAAGAAACGAAAATTGGATGATTTTGTCCCAACTGCTGAATCATCAACGGTTCTGAAAGGTATAATTAATGAGCTTCACCAACATGGCTTTCTCTCTAAACGCTCCTGCGTTACCTGCCGGCTATGATTCTTTGACCATGTCGCGAGTATGATTGACAGAGGTATGGTAATCATTATACTTCTGTTGGATATGCAAAAGACGTCAGACCGCATGCAGCACAAGCCAGTGCTGTCCGTTCTATGGTTATATGGCATTGGAAACACTGCTAAGCTGGTTCTACTCATACCTAAGCGGTCGAACCAAGGTAGTTAGAATCGGTCAGTAATACTCCACGCCAAAACGAACAACCAGCGACGTCTTCCAGGGAAGTGTGCTGGGACCACTACTTTTCCTAATCTACGTAAACAACATAGGTGACCCGATCAAATACGGAGTCCCATTTCCGTTTGTAGACCACATCAAACTGGTCTACTCATTTCATCCAGACCAACTAGGAATGTGCCTGGGAAATATCTGTGAAGACCTATCCGCACTAATTATAACGAATGAACGTTTATTAATGAACTTCTCCGCAGTGAAATCTCAAATACTTGGGTACAGATGTCGCATCTCAGATGGCTCTATCACTCTTGTCGGAAACGTGATCCCAACGTCTGATTCAGTTCGGGACTTAAGAATTAGATACTTCAACTCTTTCAATTTCTCCGAACGTGTGCTTTAGCAGGTTGCAAAAGCGACCGAGCTATACGGACATATCACCAAAACTTCTTCCTGCATGAAACACGACTTGAGTCAGTTAAACTAATAGTACCACCGACTCTGGAATACGGTACCGTCGTTCACAGCCAATTAAGAAAAAACACAGAACAGCTCCGGAAAATGTGCAACGATCATTTGCCAAGCTGGTCTTGGGATGTTGCGCAAACTTGAGTTATTATGATCGCTGCTGACAATCCCAAATGGATCCTCTTTGACCAAGACGCTTAAAGAACAACCTCCTTCTCCACTATAACATTGTTAATCAAGGAATTTACGTAAACAGCACCGCACTTGAACTACGGAAGATTGCAGTCTACCCCACAAGTAATGGCTGCTACTTGCTACGCACAAAGCTTGAAAGTCATAAAAATCAATCGAATTTTTTTCTTAGTGTGATACACTGATCTGTGGGTATGTATGAGTGCAAGCCATGTTACATTTCGAAATCCGCTATAAACTTATCTCACTATAGCAAATGTGTTGAAGATCTTTGGCTCACGTGAATGTCTATAAACATTGACGGAACCTGGTCTAAAGTAGATAACAGCAGTTAATTGGTTAAAATCAGCTTGCCCACTCCCTATCATTACCCAAATACTAAGTCTTGTGTCCATGCAACCTATTATCCCTTTCCTATACTTATCTACTCCTGAGCCACACAAAATAGAAAATGTTTACACAAAGATTGGAACATTTTACATATTAGATAATCGGGTTTAGGACCCGATGGAAAATTAATGGTCCGAAATTCTATAATTTATGTTTATTTTACTGTTATGAAACCTATTCTCTGTACAAGTGAACGCTTCTACTTATAGGGTCGTATATCGCTCGTCGGTAAATAGACGGATTTATTTATTTATTCTTTATTTATTTATACCAATGGTTATCGTCCCGATCCATTATTCTCAAAGCTGCTAAGTGCCGCGAGGTAACAGTTTGTTTTCTCCCCAGGAACAAAAGTTTGTTATTGGTAAACACTTCTCATCCTATGGTCGTACGCGACCACGACATACCCAGTTCATCCATCGTTAAACATCACGGTGCATATTTACCTTATAATCTATCTTGGTCAACACACTTTGACGCAAGGTTAACGAAGTGCGGAACTTATCATTCTATTCCCTGAGACTCAAAATGTGTTCAGTACCCTTCTCTTTAAGTTACAAATTCGTGACCGCCTATATTCTGCCCCATTTGGGATGTTCCTCACCTATCATATTTTCTGCTCTACAAAAAGACCTCACATTAATTGTGCACTTCACTAAGCTCATTTTCGGGTGTATTGGAGTGCCTAGAGAGTCTCTGATTGGCCTCATCTTTATTAAGTCTTTTAATGCATGTGATAAGTTTCCATCAAAAGTTGTGAACCATGCTTTCACCTCCTACACGATCAGTCGACAGAGGCTCTCTCATGTCCCCTTCTTTTTCTAATTTATATTAACGAGATATTCCAGAGAATAAGAAACGGTAATGCATTTATCCTTGCTGATGACATCGAAGTTGTCTACTCACAACCACGTGCAAATACTCAGGAAGCCTTAGGTCTCATTCGGGATGACCTATCTGCCCCTGACTCCCGGTGCCAACTGTGGCAGATGTCATTTGCTGTGGACAAGTGTAATGTTTTGTCGTATAAATGCCAAGTACTGCCAGACAGTTTATCACTACAAGGCGCATATATCTCACAATGCAGGGCAGTTCGCGACTTGGGCGTGCGATACGCAGTCACGTTTAACTTTTCTGAACATTGTGACTTTCAAGTTTCGAAAGCCATGAAGACCATCGCTTAAATTTGTCATCATTTTTACCTCACAGAATCTCGCATATCGCGCTACAAAACATATGTATTGCCGTGTATGGAATACTGTTCAATGGTACAGTCTAATCTGCGGAAATCTGACCAGCACGCTCTTGAGAGCGTCCAAAGAAGCTTCACGAAAAAGCTATGTGGATATTTCTTAAAGTTGACATACAAGAGCGATGTGATAAACTTTGATTTGACCCATTTTGGCTTCGGATAATGATGCTGAACCTATGTTTTCTTTACAGAATCGTAAATTGTCAAATTCACAGTGTTGTAAACGGTGTTCACATATCTTTAAACAGCAGATATCCAATACGTAACAAAGAGGTAAAGGTCATGATTACAAAATTTACTACGAGAATCAGAGAACGTTTCCTTCTAACCCAATACTCAAAGATTTGGAACAAACTTCCAAGTGATATCAGAACATGCTATACACTTTGCAATTTTAAGCTTGCGATTAGCAAGAAGGTAAGTGTTCGAAACGTGATTAATATGTTTGGGACATCACAGTCCCTAGATAACGCATTCGGAAACCGTATCCATGGTGCCTGAATAAATTTCCGAAACACATACACATAACATTTCGGACATCAGCCCCTTCCATTACATTTTTTCTCTCTCGGTCCAAATATCTGTCATGTGATTGTGAAGAATCCTGATTCAATGGCAAGAAATAAATAGCAGAACGATTCTGATTATTCTGTGTTACCTAATTTGCAATTGCGCCCATGTTTATCCCTGAAAATGTATTAATGAAACGTCATGTAAAATTTGTACCTTTATTTGCTCTGTTCCTTCTAAAGAACAGCATCTCGCATCGTCGAAGAACATACAATCTATTTATTTATTTATTTATGTTCATCTATACTGTCTAAATTCAGTTTCTTTCTTGCACATGGTATCTTAACCTTACCTTAGCGTATTTATCCAGTTTCTTGTGGGCTGCAAGAAACTTATCAGCAACCTGTGTGAACCTTTTTACCTGGGTGATATGTATTCATATATTCTTCTTTTTACGCTTTGATTGCATTTCCTACCAATGTTAGGTCGCATTAAATCCGCAGCGCTAGTGTAAAACGCTGGTTGGGTTCAAAAAGTCTCTTTTGACTTAACTTATTATAAACCGTTGTCAAAACTATTAGATTCGGAAGCTAAGCCAGAGACAATACACTACGGGATCGTCCTTAATTGCATCACTGAAAGATACAATTGCCAATTGAATTATCTGTTTGTGTCTCCACCTTTAATTGAATATACCTACTCCATTTTATAGGTGGAGACAGAATCCGAAGCGGAGCATACACAATCACCTCACTTTCTGCACTTCTTGGTCAAGAAATTAAACGATGTAGAATATCGCACTAGATACCTGGAGCTGCGATGTCCTAGCTACAGCACCCCAGAAATCATGCTTCAGTTGCAACGGAGTACCAAGGCTATACGCTTAATCTGTTCGATCGTTTGGGACACGTTGTGCACTCTCGAACGCCATCGCCCGTCGTCACAAAGTTTAGGATGCTGTGCAGCCGGCACTGTAAACTGATCGAAACGGTGGCGGTCCTTTGCCTCTGAGGGCGAACCAAAGCAGCACGCGCACACACACGTACGGCAGTGTATGAATTTACACAACGTTTATTCCCAAAGCTGATTGGATGAGGCTAAACGGCTTGGTGGTTATATTTCTCGTCCACGCCGCTTGTCCTTTTGGCCACACTGCAGTCAACTGGTTGGACCGCTGTGGTGAACTTTGCTACGCCTTCACACCGGCACCGGATTCCGTGGATTCTGTGGTTCATCCAACGTCTTGTTTGTTGTCCAATTCCTGTTTACTCGATGTCGTAAGTGTAAATGGGAGCATCGCACTCAAGGAAGGGATTATCGAAACAGGAGGTCAAAACGCTTGCCGCAAAAACGCACTTTACTGAGGCACAGATACGGAAATGGTACAAAGAGTTTATCGTAAGTTCGTAGATGAGTAAACGATCAACTATTTCTGTCAAGTGTTGTCATGAACTTCATGTTTGCTTCTTAGTTTTGAAGACTCCTGACCAACAGTTGTCGCAAACTCAGCATAATTACCTTTAGAAAATGTCTTAATAAGATACCGCTCTCACAAACAAATACTTATGATTGAATGAGCCACACTGATAAAAGGTCAAAGGTAGACACTAGAAGCATGGCGGCAATGACAAACCAAGGCCTTTTTCCGCATATTATCCATGAGTTTGCATAAGTTCTGCTAACCTCTAGTGTAAATAAAGGTAGCATTTAAGTACAACGCACGGCCGGCCCGTAGCCTTAAAGATCACAAGCCTGCCTTGTAATCTGAACGCGCGATTCTAGCCTGCCTAGGGACCTGGCGATCCTCGCAGTGCAGCCGGTGGTGGCTGCGCGACAGCGAAAAGCCAGGATGCAATACCGGCGTATCACAGGTTGGGATCACGTTTTTGGAAAGAGTGATAGAGTGTTCCGGAATGTGGCATCTTTACCCAGGTAGCTGAGAATATTTACTGAGAATTTCATTAACAGGCGTTCATGTATACTTCTCAGACATAGTTGTAATTTGTCCGTCAGACATGAGTAGACCAGTCATCTGCAATCAGAAACGAGTGTCGTATTTGATGCGGTTTCCATTTGTTTGTTATGTAGATCATGGGAATTAACGCTTCAAGCAAAATGCACTGGATCATGTCGCTAGTTATTCGCTTTGGAATGGAGTATTTCCGGCCCACTATGTCACTCCTTGGGCTCGATCGTTTAGGTATGAGTAGAGAGAGTTTAGTAGAGGGCTTCCAATGCTACAAACAACAGTGCCTTTTGTGGTACTCTGTCGAACACACTTTGTTTGTCTCATCCCAGCACAGCTTGCCATCTTATGTACGGGGTCACCCACTTAATTCAGACAACAGCCTCTTTTGGCTTTGTCCCAAACAGACTGTGGAGTGAGGATTCCTTGTTCAACTAGGTGGCCACGACATGTTCGAGAGAAAGAGCCTCATGGATGTAGTGTCCTTGCTCCCGGTCGTGTACCTGCGCATCGTCGGCAGAGGAACCAGTAAGCTCAAAAACACTGGGAGCAATCAGTTTTCATAAATTTACACTTTCTGTTCCTCTCTCTGTTAGTTGGATCCGCTGCAAGTTCTTTCCACTGGATTCCAAGTAGTATGCACACTTCACTTGAGGCGTTGCGGAGTCCATTCGCGGACAGCAGAACGGCCTCTGCCTCATCCCGCGAGTTCAGTGTTACCAGAAATAACCGGGGTTCACCGTAGTGCAATGTGTTTGGGTGATTTGAGATGCGTTTTAATGTAGTGGGATCAGCATGGACACCGATTGCCGTACAGATGGAACTCCATTGAGTTTGATCCACTGTCAACCTACCATTAACTGTATTGGACTTGGATTCGGGGAGATTAGTGCACACTAGGTTTGAGGCACCATGGTAGGTCCTGGTGGCTACTGGTTTTGGAGCCTTAGGTTCCAGTGCTTTTGGTGAATTTGTGATCGGCACTGATGGGGGCCATCCTTGCTGCGACATTCTACTTTTCTCTAGTCCGGCCACCAAAGTTACCGGTGCTATTTTCGGTGGTTGCTTGGCGGCACCCGATGTGTGTGTTACCCGGTTTTTCACTATGGCTGGTTGACTGCAGCTTAGGGACTCCTGTATAACGGACAAGCTACTAGGTGTACCGCACTGTACGGAAGTTGAAAGAGGCACGGTGCAGACAATGTTTTTACTTATGAGAGAGAGAGAGAAGCGAGCTGGTACTGTTTTAGTCCTTGGGGTAATGCTGGGATACGTGGCTACCTTCTTTGACCTGAATGGGGAATTCGGAATGTTATTTTCACGTACAAATGCAAGTTCGTTTCCTCTCATAGGTGTAACCCTGGCGTACACCAGTTGCTCGACTGCTTCTGTGAGTCTTTCACACTTCTTCAGTAGCACGCTTAGACAGATAACAACTGGGAAAGCACTGCATCCTGGGCAGAACCAAAACGCCTCTGTCGTGTTATTGTACTGTCTCGTTTCTATGGACTCCGACCCAAAGCATTTTGTGTGATAGGTTTTCAATCAACTGCTACACACTAGCCCAATCTTCACCAATTTAACACACAACTCACACTTGCTTTTAACGTCAGACATGTTCGGCGAGGGCGTGAAGTTTTAAGCTCACGTGTTTGTCGCCTGGTCAGTTAGGCAGCTTCCCGCGTCCATGATAATCCTGAGTCAGTGGCGCGTCCGTTGTCAGCACTGATCCCTTGTAAGCACAGGCTGCAATGTTCGTCAGTGGCTCGATCGATATTAGGCCCGACTGGTTTGGGACCTAGTAAATGAATCTAAACACAACGCTGAACACAGTTGGAGAGAGCACAAATTCCTTCCCAGATGCCTTGAGAAACACCCGATGGGAATAAGTTTAGGTTTTTCGGACTGCCTCGAGAATTCTGTATTGAATGGTGTCACACGGAAAGGCAATCGGCTCGATGTGATTGAGTTATGCGCTTGCACTTAATCACGGATGACAGTGAAAATAGTTAGTGATGACAGGGACTTTGATCGCAGAAGATACTTCCACGTATGATGCATCACTGTGTAGGCCTGATAAGTCCGGTTCGAATGAGCGTACAGTGACAACGCTGTGATCAGATCTTGACAATGTCACAATGGCAGTGCGAACCGTGCATTCTCACCTACATTCACCTACATTTATCCTCAATTTTGTAGGAAATATCGCAAAGCGATTGGAGAAAACTTGAACTTTCACGTACAATCGAATGATGTTTGCCCGTCGTGGCTACCTTTACACCAACTCATGCATTTCTAAATCCATCATCCTCTTGTTGGCGCCTGCTGACAGTTGTTGAGCTCATACTCTAAAGACAACCAGTTTGAATTCCTGAAATCACCTACGTTAACGATATCAGATAATCCCATCATCTGCCCCACCTTATCAACCACTTCTTGTCTTCCACCCAGCCACCCCAGTCCTTGACACTCAAGTCATAGTTCTTCATCGCAAAAAAATCCAGTTCAACGTACTTAAGCTGTGGATGCATCTACCTACTCACACCCACTTCATCAACTCACTTCTCTTCAATGCCCTTTCGCTTTGGACTAAAATACACACGCTTCGTGCCATGGCATCAATCTATGAACCAGAGTTCATTTGGGTGACAGAGACATGTTTTCCTGACGATACTCATCAATCGCGCTGGCTAACCGAACAACCTCCTCGTGGTGCCAGCTGGGTACTTCGGGTTTAACCCGTTCCAGCAAATAGTTTGGCGGCAGTGTTCCAGGACGTTCTGGGTTTTCGTCAGGCAAGCGTTCTCCCCATAAAAAGCCGCAAATATCTGGTTAAAGACACTGTGACGTGGCGGTCGTGACTCGCCACAAAATAAAGTCACTGCCCCGTGGATATCCGGATAATGCTTTGCAACTCACGGACACCAAGCTTCTATTAGCACATTGCTGAAGATGTTAAACATTCTAGAATTGATCAGCACAATTACAAGCACAAACTACACAGCTACTGCGTATGTAGCTGTGTAGTTACAAGCGTACATACCCTGCTACACAAACATACACTGCCATGTCAAACATATCGAAAGTTGAACATTCTTGATCACGCATTGTTATGTCCAAATGATCATGCTGCTAAAGGCGTGCGCCGCCTTGAGGAGAATAAAAGCTTTATTTATTTATTTATATTGACCGTTACAACAGTTTTCTTGCTTACCGATGCTCAGTACCCGGTGCTGGTTGCATTAGATATGTATCCGACAAATACCAAGCGTCACTTATAAGCAACATTGACATCCTAGTTGTAAGTGTCCCAACAAAAAGAAATTAGGTAATTTTGGGTTGTATTTGCTCCCAGCCGAATCCCAGTACGGATGACCTAGAAAACCTGGAGCACTTGTTTTGCTACTTAGCAGAACTACCTGTCAACTATAAAGTAGTTGGTGGGGACTTTAATATACCCGATGTTGAATGGACATCGTACGCCGCAGCTGCTAAATAGTTGAGCCTATAGTCTTCGTTATATATACAAACACGTTGCGCAAACCTGCCGTGCGGCAGCACTTTAACTCGGCTTTCACTTTGCCCTCTGTGGATCCTTTAATTTTCCCCACACATTATTGTGCGTGCCCTCGTTCGAACCAGTTAAACGAGCTCTAATCAGTGCTTCCCAACTCTTGGATCTAACCTGTGTGGATTATACTCTTGCTCCATTTCCCAGTTTTCGGCATATTCTTTACCGAATTCCACTTGTGTAGCTACATTAAACCGCTTTATTGGAAAAGATTTTGGTCTCATTCTGAAGAAGAAGCTGAGGGCACCCATACTACGTGGCAACCATCCCTGCAAGTTGGAGCATAATGAAGTTAAAGCCTTTTTTCTCCGCTCATCAACCGAGAAGCTCTAGAGACGCTAATCAGCGCTCCACCTGCATCGTCGCTTAAGGCAGGCTGATTAACACACACTGCCGCCTTGTGTGGGTGTGTGTATTCTACTGCCAGTCGATTGATCGCTGTAACCAACAGTCTGCGCATTACGACCTCCATCTGCCTCTACCGCCTGACCTTCGTGCGGTTGAACAACTCTCAATTGGTGAAAATTGGGTGTTGCCCACCTGAAAACACTGCACAACCACGACGCTTTTCTATGTAATTTCATCTCATCAGGAGGAGACAGCAGGCCTCGATCCCGCGACCACTGGAAAAATTAACGAAACCTCTACCCGTTTGGCTACCGGGTCACGGTGGGCAACGCTTAGTGTGCTTGTTCTGACCTATTCGTGCGTCACCTCTTTCGCAAAGTACACTCATCAAGCTGAGCACTTTGAGAGGCCTTGCTGTAAACAATAAAAGGACGACTAGCGTTCCAATGGTTCAACGTCGCCTATGTTGCGCAGACAATTGCAGTAAAGTCCTTAAGATCAGTATTACCTGTTCTAGCTACCTTAGATCGTACTGTCCGCAAAGTGTAGGCAAATCCGTCCAAGAAGTGAGACAGGCAAACAAAGTTGCCGAGCCAATGTGGTTTTACCCAATAAGTAAAGTCATTACAGTCGTCAACTGTTTATCTTTGCTCATGTAAAAGCGCGATAGGATGACTGAGATTATCGCGCATTTTGTAATTACTAAGATCGATCCCACTGAGTTTAATGTGGCCAACATTATACCTTACCCAGCCAAGGTAAGCTCTGAATCTGAGCCGAAGAAGAGAGCTAGGCGCTCCAACTGCACTGCAGTGCCTGTGACTAAATCCACTGGGTCACCTCACTCCCATAAGTGGGCAAGTCTCAAACAAGCCTGCCTCCACTTCACCGACGACAGACGCTTCACTTGGAGATTCAGCCTTGACACCGACAGCTCAGAGCCGAAGGCAATCCGGTGCAGATAACAAGCAGGTAACGTACGCATCGATTGCCTCGACAAACACACCGGGAGCGACGCACATAGGTCCATCTTCTGTACCGAGCAAGCGTGGCGCAAAGCAGCTTTCACCGTCAACTCCAGTGGTGCCTTCTAAACAACCCAAATTGCCGGCAACAACGCTAAAGCCAACACTCCCTAGACAGAACCACGCTGCGTTAACTCTCGTGTGTATCAATGTTCCCGAGTCCAAATCTGGCACAATAAAAGGCAAGTTGCAAGACGATCGCAACCAGTGGAGTTCCATCTGCGAGGCGATTGGTATTCGGGTTGAGCCTGCAATGCTGCAACGCGTAGCGCGTCACCCGACTCAGTGCACTCTGGTGAACCTCGAATTCTTCGAGTAACACTAGACTCAGCAGATGAGACAGAGGCTGTCCTGCTCTCAGCAGTTCGTCTTCGCAACTCACCGAGCGGAGTGCGCATATTACCTGATCTACCTTGGAAAGATCGCCCAAAAGAAGCAGTTGAGCAACGCGGCATTCCTAATAGGGATAGCAAGAAAACTATATTTGTTCATGGTGTTCCGAGCTTCTGCATTCTTCTGATCACGATGCGCAAAACACATGACCGAGAGCAGTGGTGCTACATCCGCGAAGCACTCTCTGTTGACAATGTTATTGCCAAATCCCTGCCAAAAGTTTCGTCATCGCCTAACTACAAGAGCTGCGGTCTAAGATTAATAACAATAAGATTACACTCCGAAGGAATGATGCAAGTTCTGTTGGATAGCTGGTTAAAGTTTCGAGCTAGATTGCCAACAGAGATCCGGCTAAAGGCAGCAGGCGAACGGCCAAAAGTCGTAAGCAATTCGATGGAACTTGCAAACGCTGCAAATTCTTTATCTGCACAGTCCTGCGGAGAGACCGACACAACAGCGCCACGGCACACAACAGGACAGAGCACAGCACGAGTGAAACGTCTGTTCAGGAACGCTCAATAATGCCATGCAACTTGACTGAAATTCATAAACCAAAAACGATTAATGATAGGCCACCTAACGGCCGGCTTAAAAACTAACACAAAGTTGACATCCATCAACGCACTCCTAACAACAAATACCCTATCTTGCATGTACACAAACGCCCAAGGCCTTCTAAGCAAGTTGGCCGAACTTAGAGAACTCCATGCCTCACAACCGCGGGACCTCGTCATGATTACAGAGACATGGTTAAACCTGAGATAACCGATTCTGAGATCAATTTACCCGGTATGTCGCTGCTTCGGACCGATAGAACCGGAAGGGGTGGCGGTGTGATTCTTTACTATAATACAAACCTCCGATGTGAAGTTATCGATCACCCGGAAATCCGAGCTCCTGATTCGCTTTGGTGCCGCCTATGGTTGCGAAACAAGGACACATGTCTACTAGCCGTGATTTACCGCCCACCAAACTCAACGTCGGAAACGGACTCCAAACTGAACCACGTCTTTCAGTTTGCTTTGAACAAGTCCTACACTCACATTCTTATCGCTGGAGACTTTAACGTGCACGACATAGAAACGCCGGCAACCGACGGTACGCAGTTTAAAGCCTGCTTGCAAGAGCTAATTGTTTGTCACCCTCTGTACAACCACGTAACCTCTCCCACCAGATTTCGAACTGCTAACAAGCCATCGATACTGGATCTTGTGCTCACTAACGAAGAACTCATGGTTGATGGGATAGTTACAAGCATACCACTGGGTCGTGGTGATCATGTTACTCTATTCTTTGACTATATGTGCTATGCGGAATACCCTGAAAAGGCGGAGGATAAAGTGCATACTGTCACGCACTACAATGTGTTATCTCAGCTTGTTAAGGATACATCTTGGACTTTCTTAACCGAATTCCCCCCAGATGTTGCCTGGGAAACCTTTACAAGGACGTTTAGCACACTGGTTGCGCACGCATCGGAACAGAAGTCCTTCCAACCCAAAAACAAGCATAAGTCATTTCTGAGGAGCAGAACACGTAAATGTATGTCCCGAGGGATTTGGCATGGCGAGATCACCAGGACTGCTCGAATGCCGAAACCTGGACTGCATACGTGACACATCGTAACTTCTGTGTGAAACTGATCCGCGAAGACAAGGTCACTCATCAGCAGAAGTTAATGAAGCGATTCTGCACGAACCGCAAACTCCTGTACAGGCACGTTAACGGCCTTCGAAAGGTGAAGCGGGGGGTTCCAGCACTAGTCACGGCTGATGGGTGCACGCGATCAGCAATGGAAGCAGCTGATCTCCTACGGCTTCATTACTCCCAAACTTTCCAGCAGGTAACGAGCCCAAATATTCTCCTCATTTCTATTACTCCACTGTCAGGTTTAGACAACATCACCTTCACTGCGGAAGCTGTGTTGAAGAAGTTGTTATCCTTGCGTATCCACAGTTCCCCTGGAGTCGACAACATCCGACCAAAGGCTCTGCAGGCGGTAGCTAGTGATCTAGCAGAACCACTGGCTGTTTTCTATCAGCGATGTCTAGAAGAGAACCGTATTCCACCAGTATGGAAGCGAGGGGTCATCACTCCTATCCATAAAGAGGTAGCCGCACTGACCCTACCAACTACCGTCTAATAACACTACTTCCTGTACTATCCAAAGTGATGGAATCAATCATCGCAGATGCGCTGATGCAATACCTGGAAAGCCACAACTTAATAGCCCCAGAGCAACATGGCTTTCGTCAAAAGCATTCGTGTAATACTAACCTATTAATTGCACGTAATAGCTGGACTGAAGCTGTTGATGATGGAGCAGGAGTCGATGTCATCTACCTGGACTTTTCAAAAGCGTTTGATCGCTTAGACCATCGAATTCTCCTTCAGAAGCTTCGGAACTACGGCATTGGCGACCCAATCCTGAGTTGGATTAACAATTTTCTACACGAACGACGGCTAGTGGTGAGAGTCCGAGAATCATTGTCTGATGCAATCGATGTGGCATGTGGAGTACCACAAGGCTCGGTGCTTGGACCTCGTCTATTCTTGGTGTTCAATAACGATTTGGAGAGATCAACTGCTTCCGATTTCCTATTTTTCGCGAATGATATCACGATATGGCGAAGGATCAGAGGACCGGAGGACCACGAACGGCTCCAGTGCGATCCTAACACAGTATCGAACTGGTCAGTTCAAAACGCCCTACCATTCAACATAGACAAATGTCGCGTTGTACAATTACGCCATAGACATAACTACACCTATTTACTTAGGACAAACGGATTGCAGACCAGCTCCCAGGAACGTGACCTTGGTGTGATCGTACAGAGCGACCTCAACTGTTCAAACAGGCCGAGTTAGCTACGGAAAGAGGCAACCAGTACGTCGGCATGCTGCGAAGGGCATTCGGGAGATTTGACCCATCAATCTTCCCAATGATGCACAATTCCTACGTGCGCCCGCATGTTGAATACGCTATCCAAGCTTGGCAACCTTGGTTGAAGCGCGACCTAGAGGCGTTAGAGGCACCACAACGAAGAGCAACAAAGAATGTAAAGGGCCTGCGCTATCACTCTTACCACCGAAGGCTGAAGTTGCTGGGAATTTTCAGCGGACGCTATCGAAGGCTGCGCGGAGATCTCATATTAGCGTATCAGATACTGAGTGACCCCAACCACGTATGCCGCCATTTGCTGAAACTTAGCCACAACAAGCAGCTCAGGGGTAACTGCTTAAAATTGAAGGAACAATATAGCCGTCTAGAGTGTCGACGGAATTACTTTTCCCTTCGGGTTTGCCAACCCTGGAACACACTCCCAGACTCAGTTGTATCTTTCCCTACCTTGGACGTTTTTAAAAAACGATTAGATATTGCTCTTACCTCCCAGCATTTTGTTACCTCAACTCCTCTATTGTGGATTATGCCAAGCATGCTTTTCTGCAAGCTTTATGTATCAATTGGAACCGTGAGCGACCATTTTTTTACTTTTCTCACGCCTTATATCGACGATCACTGCACCCCAATGTATTTCTGAACGTTTACGCTCGATTTTTTAAAAATTTTATACTGATGTTATTTATAAAAGTATTCATCTTGGCAGACGTTCGGTAGATGGTCCAGGTACATTTTGATTTCATCATATTCGTCCCAACCATCCTACGGGACGTGTCAAGCACTTGCTTTTATCCCATGATAAATAACTGTTCAATGTTCATTGTACTTGAATGGACACAATATTTCCATTCTCCCACTAGAGATAATCTCACACTTGATCTTTTCGTTACGTTAGCTTTATCCGTGGTCACTGTCGCTGTTTTAGACAATTTCCCCGGCAGCGATCACAAGATGATGCAACTCATCTTCGAAAGACTACATTCTGATGCTCCCTCTAATCAATCTGCCAATCTACATAGACAATACAACATTTTACACTGAGAATCGTTTTCGACTCTTCTGAACTCTTCGCATTGGGACACCTTATTCCTGACAAATGACGCCCAAGTGGGCCCTGAGAAAATTTACAGGAATGTTGAAATTTGTTTGAACTTCCTCATCTCATTGAGGCATCGTCGTTTTCTGAGTAATACAAAACCCATCTTCACTGCCGATAAATTTGCTAAAAAAACTCACAGGGCTTGGCAGTCGTTATTTGAAAACGAAAGAATTCTCCCTTGTGTTGCAACCACAGGACATTGCTGAAGGCGAACATTCTAAGCAAAACATGCACATGACTGGAGAAAGGTGTGCGCTCAGCAGTAACACTAAAAGCCACCAACTTACCAAATTGTTTAAAAGCAGAAACAAACACACAGAAATCCCTTCTATTTTGGCTTCTAGCAACCGATTAACAACCAATCCAGCTCCCACAAGCAAAGCTTTTAACGATCACTTTAACTTTTAACACCACTAATAATTTTCCTGAGCAAACGCTCACTCCATGCTTACTGAGGATAAACTCTGCACGGTAAAATACGAAATCCATGACATTAGCCGCTTCATTTCATTCCCTGTATTATCTTGATATGCTGGAGCTGACAATTTGTCAGCAACCTTGATTTAAAAAAACAGTTGCCCTGATAAACCCACACTATTTTTGAATCTTTTCTCTCTAGGATAACTGGTATTAGGCTAGTACAGTGGAATAATGCCGTACTTAGCCCGTGTTATAAATCAGGCTCCGTGAACGAAACGAGTGACTACCGTCCAATAAGCCATAATTCCATCCTCTCTAAGATGATGCAATATCATATAAAGTCCAAAACAGTTGCACTTTTTGTTGACGCGAAACCTTATCAGCACCTCGCAACACGGCTTTCTAAGCTCACGGTCTTACATAACTTGTCAGATCGGCATTCTCACTCTTCTGATTAGTTCCATTGACTGCTCTTCAGCAGCTATAGTTGTCTGCCTTGACATGGGAAAAGGGTTTGATCGCGTTTCGTATACTTCTCACTTATTCAAATTAACTGCACATGACATAGGCAACACCCTGCTGTCGTGGTTCGATTCGTACCTCACGAACAGAACCCAGGTTGTCCAGGTTCAAAATGTAACAAGCCTGCACAAACCAGTCAATGTCAGTGTGATGCAACCCAGTATCCTGGGACCTATATTATTCCTACTATATTCGAAGAACTTTCTGAAGCTTTTACCTTTGATAAACCTTTTCTATTTATCGAGGACCTAAGGATTGTTTACAGATTTAGCCCCACTGATGTTAGTGACATGTTAAGTGTAATCCAATGTGAAGTACATACGATTGATCCACCGTGTACTAAATGGAAAATGTCAATCTTCGTTGACAAATACCACAGATGTGCAATTGCACTGGGTTTTCTTACTGTGGATGGTGAGCTACTGTCACAGTTCTATACGATCCGTGACCAAGGGGTACACTATTCGAACACGCTAAACATAGCTGAGCACGCCGAACGTGATGCAGCACATACTCGTCGGAGCATCAGGTTTCTGTTTAAATCATCCACTGTAAAAGGATCAATTTACACCCTTTACAAAATACAAACACTGCGGTTACTAAATTATAGCTCGATAATCTACTGCAATTCCAAAGTGAGGGACCGTATGGCATTAGAGCGAGTGCAATGATGATTGACCTAACTATTCATGGTTACTCGTCTACATTATCCTACATAGATCGATGCAGTGCCCGCTGAGTCAAGTGAACTTCAGTCAGGGATGCAAGTTCGATAGGCATTACGTTCATGTAACAGCTTTGAAACAGCTATTGGTATGCTGAGACGAAAAGTGACAATTGAATATCCTTATGAAACCGGAGCGAGGTGGATATGGTTTAAATACCCTGTTTCCTCTTTTTCGCCCGACTCCATTCATTCAACCATGGTTAACATCGATATTAAGTTAGCTAGTTTAGTAACGTGTATTTGCTGCATTTGTTACATCTGAGCATACACAGGCGAAAACTTGTCGCAGCTTTTTCTATTTTATTTCTTTACATTTATTCTACACCGCTGATTATCTTCTATTCATCACTAGAGGTCACACGTGAGTGTTACGCTACACTTTTCCCTACTCCCCAAAAGCCACTTCGAGTAAAACTTCTGTTCTTTTCGATTGGCTTCACCTGATGGAATCATCAGAAAATCCTTCAGGAGATTTACTGTTTAGAAATACTTCGAACGCACTGCTGAAAACAAGAATTTGTCTATTTATTTCCTTGCCTTCTTTGATTGATTATACAAATGGTCACAAACGACTGCCAGCTTACACCTCATTCTGGAGAAGCATATAACATTAACTCACTGTAGTTTTCAGACTGTTCCATTAGTTTTCCTTTCTTTCCATGATTGGTCATGACTGGACCGATCTCCCGAGATGATGAATTGAATCCTCCAAGAAAACTAATTATACCCATGAGAGGCGAATTGGCATAAACCGGTTGGCGAGAACAAGAGGGTCATTGACTCAAAAAACTAGTCTACATGTTGACGGCCTATAACATAGAACAGCGGCCATAAAATATTTTCATGATTACGGCGTAATGATTAAAACAGTGACCATGAAAAGCAGTCAATATGATGACGGCTTGCTTACCTTTCTCAAACATAAGCACATAACCAGATGAGGCTTGGAAGTACACTTAAAACATTTCGAGGGACCGCTCTGCATGGAAGTAGATCCCCAGCAGATGATTCTACGGATGGACGCATTGCTTTACTTGTAGTGGTTACCATGTTTACATTGATTCTTAACTTACACTTTCCGAAATTTTATTACATTTATCCAACTGAACATCACATCGCTTATCTGCGACCTACGTTGTGAAATTCAGAAAAGTTTCTCCTCTCTCCGAGTGGATTATACATAGTGATCAGACAACGCATTTGATCTGTGTCTTGCACCGTCGCCAAATATACCATTTATTTATTTACTAGGAACGTGTATGTGTTTGGATTGGAACTATGATAACTAGTCATATTTGTTATGATGTCAGAATTCCCAGGTGTATTTCTATGGACCAAACAAGAGCTGTTGGTGTTTACTTAAAGTTTAGACGAAAATTTAAGTTACGGCTTTAAATCTAGTAAGACGTTTGGACATTAAGATCAAATGGAGACAGCTATGGGAATAGGGAGCAAATGCCATCAATGCAGTCACCACGTAGGATAGTAGGTAAATAATCCGTATGTCCGGGGTTCGATTTCCCGTCAATGCATATTACTGTGCAAAGTTTACTCGTGGCTTCCTTTTTCCAAAATAAGAATATGTGTTACACACTTGTTCTTTTACCTTCGCATCATTTCCTACCATTGAATCCTCAGCTCCTAGCAATATGTTGCTTGAGAAAATGCAACTTTTTACTTATGGATACCAGGCAGGAGAAACTAACAGGTGTTAAGAGGAGCAACACCGAAATAGTTTCATGATCATGATTATATGAAATTTTCGGGGTCATTTGTCAGATTTATATCTTGTACTGTCGAAAATGGCATCTGAAACAACCAACGAAAGTGGATGCTATTAGGCCGATTGAGTTTACGAATTCGGATTTAGACGAAACTTCTTTTGAATTAGAAGAGAAGTATACACCGAGGTGATTAACGTACGCGATGATGATAAACAGCCTAGGTCCCTATTGGGTTGCCCGTTGTAAATGTCGGTTTCATGTGTGCGGATGAGTAGAACTGGAGCGAACACGAAAAGGAGAAACGGGTCGAGTGGGCTAATCCCAAAAACCATTTGTTTCGTAAGAAAAGCTGACTTGGCAGCCAAATCCACTGATTTACTTCCGACTCGGGACAACCTCCGGACAAACGTCTGGTTTCAGAACTGGCCGAACGAAACGGTTGATAGACCTTTATAACTGTATGGCAATTCATATGTACTTCATCACAGAATGATTATATGGGAACACGAATGAGATTATAATTCAGAAAGACTGCATCATTTAGCTAGCATGGATCTCACGGCAAAAGTAACAACTGCACAAAATTAAGAAATTTAGATGTCAGTGGAATGGCATCACAACTAGACTCAGTCAGATTACCAACACACGCCAGAAAATATACTGCGTGGCTGTTTCATCATTATGAGGGGCAACTCTGTCCCCTGATTGGCAGCAACATACAAAACAGTGGATATTGAGCGGCGCTAAATCCCATTTAGTAGCATAGTCACCTCGGTGGTTAACATTCCTCGTACCTCAGTGGTTTCAACCGCAGACAGGCAACAGTCGAGTTGCAGCTTCAAGACCCACAACGGTCAAATGGAAAGTGGACTGCTGATGGGAGCCGAAATAATGGTATGACTGTACAATGCTTCTCTTGACCTGTGACAGCTGTCTGACTGGGTCTAGGTGCGAATAATTTCCATTAGGACCATTCAAATCTCCCAGAATACTCCTTTTTCAATGAGGGCAAGTTCTCAGCGGTTGCACAACATCGTACTCGTCATCCCACTTACTTACTATTGCACAGTGTAAAGGAAGCTCTCTCATTTGAAGTGAAGAATAAAATAACGTTCTGCTGGATCAAGTGCATTCCCTTTCAACTTCCAGAATTCACTGCAGCGACCCTAACTTTCCCTCATCCTCCTGCGAAATGATGGTGACCTTGAGTAAATTGCACGTTTTATCAAGACTCCTGAGAACGCTGGAAGTTATTCCGGATCTGGACATATTGCAGAGATTTGCGCAGGTCCGCACGACTCAGAAAATTTTGGTTTCAAATCTCATTTTCGCCTGCAGTTTTTTGAATTTTGATTTTGATGTTCATACATCTGGCACACTGAATTTGCGTCCCGTAGCCGTTACTAAACCACTGCATTCTACTTCGTAAACTACAGAGCTACAGAATCGGAGATCTTGTTCTTGTTTCTTCACCAACGAAGGCTTCAAGTGTGTGTTAGGGGCTAACTCTCTAACTTGTATGAGGTGGGTTGTGGTGTCCCACAGAGCTCGGTTCTGGGACCTCGCCTATTGCTTGTGTTTATTCACGACCTGGCAAGAGTTCTCTCCTCAAATTTCCTGCTTTCCGCTGAGGATGTCAAGAGTTGGCAGACGATTAATAACAAAGAATATCATGATCTACTCCAACATAACCTAGATTGCATTCGTGAATAGTCAACAGGGATCCTGGTTCGGTTGAACGCAGCTGAGTGCAAGGTGATTCATCTGCGTCACCAGCCAGTGAACGTTTATAAGTGTAGATACCACATCTTGGAGAAGACCTCACAAGAGCGTGACCTGTGTGCGCATGTGCAGCAAGTTCTCGGATGCTTAAAACAAGAAGAGAACGCACCGAGAATTGACAATCAACACCTTGTCCTTCTTCCCAGATCGTTCAATCGGTTTGAACCCTTAGTCTTCTCCCAAATGATTAACGCCTACATGCGACCGCGCGTGGAATGTGCTATCCATACGTGGCAGCCGTGGCAGAATCGGGATCTCGTCGCTCTTGAGACTCCTCAAGGAATTTCTACCATGAATGTCACGGGCCTCTTCCGTTTACTTTAGTACAAGGCTGAAATCTCTATGATTGTACAGCAGTCCATTTCGGCTTTTGCGGTGGGATCTCATAATGATTTACCAAATTCTGAAGAATCCAAACCACAGTTGCCGTCCGCTGCTGGAATTGAACCACAACACCAACCTCAGAGGTCACCCTCTGAAACTGACAATTCAGTATAGCCGGCTTGAATGAAGTAGAAATTGCTTTTTCCTCCGCGTGTCTCAGCCTTGGAACGCTCTGCCGAATTATGTCGTCTCTGCCCTCAATTTAGCGATATGCAAAAAAGACGACGTGGCGCTGTCTTGTTTACATTTCATTTTATGACTTATTAGCCAAACGCTACAAGACGTAATCAAACGGTGTCTTACCAAACTCGTAACCAATAGTTTGATGAAGTTATACTTTTAATACGCGAACGTCTCCACTCTTCTACCTAAGTATATGACGAGTCCACTAATACGCTTTTCATTTTATCACGAATTTTTATTTTCGCATTAATTTCCATCCTAAGGGACTTGTTAAGCATTGCATTTTTTATCCGTAGTACACCAATTTTTCACTGTTCCATTTCAAAACTGAGGGTATCAAATGAAGTATGCTGTTTTCAAATTGTCGCTTTTATTGCGACCTTCACCTTAACTGGTACGTACACTTCACATTAGTGTTTACAGGGAACTCACAAGACTGAAACCAAACAAGACTAGTGCTCCTGATTCTCCGTCTCCAATCGCTCTGAAAGTATATGCGGATTTATTGTATTCACCTTTGGCCGCGAGTGTTAACCGAGGTTTAACGATTGGCTTTATCCCGGATATTTGGATAATGGCCAGAATAACACCTAGGCTTATGAAGGAATCACAGAGCTATAGGCCAATAGCGTGCACCTCTGTACTACTGAAGGTGCTTGAAAACTACTTGTTCACTGAATATTTACAAGCAATCAAAAGTACGATGTTAAACAGTTTGGAAATAAAACATAATGCTCTACGTTGGATGTCATTTCGCATTACAACTGCTCTTGATGAAAAATGCAAGACTGTACGAGTCTTGTTTCTTGATTATACTAATGCCTTTGAAAGCTTTGACAGATCGATACTACTAAACCTTTAGTTCGTGCATAAAGTTCCCCCCCTACACATGTAACGTAATGCGTGCCTATTTTTACTTTACGAATTTGCACACATTTAAGGCAGTTATGCGATGGAAGTGGTTCCGCAATTCCAGCCAATTGTGGGATCTTACACTGAGCTATTCTATCTCTCTTTCTGTTTTACCTCTATGTTGTGTGTCTGGCCATACCGACCACTTTCATCCTGGTGTACATGCCCTGAAGACATCATCCTAGAGTGTATAACCCCAGTAATTGAGGTATCTTCGAAACTCCAACGAGGATTAAGCGTAATCTTGTCTTGTTCCTGCACCCACCACTTTGTGACATCATATTCTCTTTTCTCCACTCCGACAGATTGCGTTCCTTTTTTATCCGCCTCTCCTCCTTTGACCGTGAGTGCTCCGATCATCACGCGTTAATACTCCGTAAAATATCTCGATCTTTTTGTCCTGCAATTCATCCTGGTCGACACATATTCTTGAAACTTGTCCAAAACTAAGAAGAATATCCTCTTAATCCCTTAAGCTCAAAATGCTCCCCGTACGGTGTGCTCTAATTAACTTGTAAATCCATGTATTCTCCCCCCCACTGGTTGTACTGTTTCTTTGTTATTCTCCCAGGACTACTTCAAAAGGAGTACATTTTTCTTGTGCGATCACTAACATTTATTTCCCGGTGCTCTGGATTAAGCGGAGAATCTCTCGTTGATTTTGTGGTCAGCAAGCATTTTGACGCATGTCTTAACTTCTCATCCAAATTTCCAAACCGCCACTCACATTCTCTACATACTGTTTTAGCGAGTACAACACCCATTTCTTCTATGCGGTTGAAACAAAAATTATTATATTCCTATATCTCTTTGTATCGCAACTCCATCTTGCCTTATCTGTCTCACTGGTTAGTGATCCCAAAAATGATGGTGCAGCAATGGCAATGCCATCTGTCTGGGTAAACATGAACTCTTCTGTTTTTGTTCACTTCGCCTCCTTTTCTCACCGATTGCAATTTGGTTGCAAACGTTTCATCACCAATCGAGGTGAAATCATCCGTGCTTCGTTGAGTGGCGGGCAGTAGCGTAGAGTAGTTTAGAGGAGCCTCGGAGAGAGGTTCCTCTAAGCTACTCTGCGCTACTGCCTGCCATCATCATCATAAGTATACACGTCAGCCAGAGGTGGGAAACATCTCAGCTACTGCGCTGCAAAATATTGCGTAAGTAGGATACTGTCAGATTGCCCAGGCCTAGACAGGAGAACAATTAAGGTTCTCAACCGAAGTCTTTGGTTCAAAAAACCTTACGGCAAGGCAGCGGGTTTAGCGTTGGGCTACAATGAGTCCGTTTTAAGTAATAAGGTGCCACCCTCATTCCGACCCTCAAGCTGGAGGACCAGGAGGCTGAGTTTGTCTGGCCTCTAACCATTGACCAATCTGGTATGAGTGGCTCTGAAAGTGCAAAAATGCACCACCCAGTATAGCTCAATGGATTGCTGAGGCACACAAACCATCGCACCACGGTAAGGTCCAGCCTCATTGCGATGGCTACTGCCCGCCACTCAACTACTCACTGATGATCTCACCTCGATTGGTGACGAAACGTTTGCAACAAAATTGCGAAGCTCAGCAAAAGGTTCACCCGTCAATCAAAGGATAACTGAACCGTCAGTTTAAGCGTCTACCGATCTAACTGCACTGATTCATAGTGAAGGTTTGCAATGGGAATGTATTGTGGGCACATGAAGCAATATGGGAAGCAGTTATAGTTCAAGTAATCCACGAGACGGAAAAGAGAAAACGACAATGCTCACTCGTGTGCCGCTTCCTTGGACTGATAGGATACGTAAATCCAGTTTCCACCGTAGCGGCGATTAATAATTGTTGTGTAGGAGGTGAAAATGTGCACGTGGAATTCTAGTGTTAGGTTGACGTCCGGACATGAAGGATTATATGGCGCAATATAAAAGTACGAGTCCAGCATCGAAACACCTTTTGAATCCCGTTAGTGTGGGGGAAGAGACAACGTGAGTGCGGAAGTGAACAGAAATTCCGGTGGCTGTGTGGTCAACTTTAGCTGGTGACCTCTCAGAGTGGATTATGATTTAGCTTCAAAAGGTGACGATAAGTGTGGTTTGTATGCTTCAGGATCAGACATGTCATTATCAAATTGGCACGCAGACGTCGATATGGTTCATTGTAGACCCCAATGGTTTTCAGCCTCAGTCGGTAAGGGCGATGAAACAGACCTTTTAGGTACTTAGTTGCCATTCTTTGTAGCAGTTCATGTGCGGTGGAATCGTGCTTGTGCGAGGATTGTTAGACATGGATGGCGTATTCCGAATGAGGCCTAATGTGGAAATCGAGCATCTGAGAGAAGATTGATGAATCAAAGCGCTCGAATGTTCGCCACAAGAAACCGAGATGTTAGTTAGCTTTACTGGATGCCTTCTCAGCTTGATGTGAACAGCCAAGACCTTATTGCACTAGCACACCTCGATCGCATTCAGCAGTAGCGTGCTGCAAAAGTTAATCCTCCAGCATTTAATAGCATGTGAATGGACGGTGTATGATCAATGTTTTACACTTGGTGCAGTTGCAATGTAGCAGATTCTGAGTCGCCCATTTGTATACCGTACAAATATCATCCTGAAGCGCCATGTTCTCACTCGTTATTTTGATGACCCGCCATATCTTGAGCTCATCAGCGAAAAGTAAAAAATGAGAAGTGATCACTCGTACGATATCGTTTATATAAATCATGAACAGAAGTAGACCATGTATTGAGTCTTTTGTCACTCCGCACCGAACGTCGATAGGGTCAGAGATGCCGCTGCAAACTCTCAAATACAGGAGTTGGATCAGGGATTTACCTTCTAACCGAGAATTGGGCCACGAACCCCACAGCGCTGTAGCTTGTGAATGAGGATGCGGTAGTTCAGACGGTAGAAGGCCTTTGAGAAGTCCAGATAAACTGTGTGTGCGCTTGTCCACATGGCCTGCGCAGCGCAGGTAAGCCTCGCTGCACTTTAGGGAGTTTGTTAACATGTCCGTAAAGGAGCATGGGGTTCGAGCAGAATTCCCCAGCTGGATCGCTGGATATTGTGGGCTTCCCATGTTTCGGCACACGTAGTGTTAACGTATAAAGCTTATCTTGACTTGACTTGGCCACATGCAAGCGGTGCAGGCTATGGACTGCACCTGTGAAGATCAAAATATGGCCTTAATCACGAAAACATCTTTTAAACTGGGACCACCAGGAGGAAAATTTGCGCACTGCTTAGCCTCTGGACAGATACTTCACGATAACCTGATGGACGGTACTCAGTGAAATTCAGCGCGTAGTTTGAGTGGCACTCGCATTTACTCTCTGTGCTGGGACCCTTGGCAGATCGTTCAAATTTGGTGGAAGTCAATGAAAGATGATGGGCTCTGGATACCACTAAAGTGCACTGAAAACAGATGCTGTCCACCTGTCGACAACTGGACATCGTAACCTATGATGCAATGTGTCCGTGCTACTAAACATATCCTAACTCAAGGTAAATGACAGGCCGATACATGAAAACTGTATTTAGTATAAACAGGCACGAAACCAAAATCGGACTTGGAGAATCTGTTGTGTGGTTGGGTTGCTACAAACAATCTCTATTGACATCTCCGTTCATTTGAGGTGGATCTCAGTCATTCCGATCCAAAGGACCGTTTGTGAAATGGAAACACTTTGGTGCGGCTCATCCCAACATTGACACTCCACTACCAGTGGTGGGACGGGCAACACTACCAAATAGTTCCAGAAGCAAAATTAATTTTCGCTAACCTGGTTGCTACTTCATTCGGAATAGGTCTGTAGAGGACCGTTACCTAATGAGTTCGCGTGCGGGTGCAAAATTCAATATTAGGCAAAAACACAAAATAGAGGAAAAATCAATACACTTGCGTTATGGTTCCTTCTTCAATCGATGTTAGTCCGATGCCGACTAGAGATTCGAAGATATAATCCGAGTAATGGATAGACGTGGCAGCAGCACAATCACAAGCGGAAGCGAAACCGAAAGCAGCACGACACGAGCGCGTAGAAATTGTTGTTTTCAAAATTTGTGAATTTAAACAAATGGTACAAAATGATCGGTAACGGAAATGATAAAAAAAAGATAAAATACCGCGGAATCACAACCACAACAGGTCCTTTATTATTTTTCTTAATACTATGACAAGGAGTACTTGTGGTGCCGGATACACGCCAGTCGCTATCTCTCCCTACATTCATTAAAACTCTTCCTATTTATAATCTCCTCTGTTCATCGCTAGCAAGTTAGCATCCCAACCGTCCGCTCATGCGCCGACTGAGATGTTTTTTCAATGTTATGGCTGATGTAATATGCTCGTGAACAAAGCCGCAAGAAAAAGAGGCCTGGTGGAGGTTGCTGCTATGAAAGATGTTAACATTTAGTACTTTCTCATCAGTCCCAGCACGATAACATAAAATACGTATGAGAACAGGTAGGGTGTAAGCGAAACAATGTAGAGAAGGGGAGATGGATAGATGTGACGCTTCTGAGCCCACGGCAACCAAGGGCTTATGTAAATTTTCCACGCACAGCGAGTGGACTTTATCCGGCTAATGGCGACTGATTCGGAAAAGCACAGAAAGCGGACTTTGGCATATCTAAACACAAAGGTAAACAGTGTGGCCGAATCAAACGGATGATAAGAGGTGACCAACTATGGATGAAGTAAATTGTTTACATAAATAGGCGATATAGGTTTCTAAGGACTGACTTCTTTAACAATATAACGAGTTAGGTACATGTTTCTTATGCTGGAGTTCAGCTTACCCTAGCGGTTCGCTCGATGTAGCATGCTCCGCAGCCACAAGGGAATTGTCAATTACATTGGTAATATAGTTATGATTACCTGCACGCAAAAATTGATCAACTGCTTGGCTCATCTATGTTCACGCGTAAAACAAAATATTTTCCCGTTCAGAACCGGTGCTATCACTGTACCATCCTGTAATACGGAGTAAACTTAGGCAGTTCATCTTGTATGACATAAATCATTCCGGTAAATTGGTAATGTTAAAAAGGAAGGGGCGCAGGTGTAATAAACTTATTTGATTAATGCATTCAGGATGCACTTGGAACAATAGTTTTACGAAAGTGAAAACCATATATATATATATATATATATTTATTCATTTATTTTTTTCTTAGTGCCCTATGCTGTGGCTGATGTTGCATTCATGACGCTTCTTCACCGCAGTTGGGCTTAATCAACTTACATTTAAACTAGGTCTCTTTAGGCTGAATAAATTTCACCCAGTTTATTTGGTTTGTTCTGCTTACCTGGCTAATCTATTAACCGGCCACGTTGCTCACGTTAATTGTGCTTATCTTCGTTAATTTACTTGCGTTTGTAGCATTTTTTGCGTAACTTCTGGACATTTTGTACTTATCGCGGATTCGTTGCTAGCCAACTTACTTCATATGTTAATATAGGAGAGAGTTATGTCTGCGTAGCCGTATTCTTTTACAGATATGTTTTATTTGATAATGTCCTTTCAAGTAATTGGGTGCTGTTTGACATCCCAAGTGTGGATGCGCATGATGTGCAGGTTGACAAGGTGCCTACCTGTCTATTATCCACTACCTCGTCCGTATTGGGTCCCGGAGACAGTTGGTCCCTGCTGCAGGGGACGGGGTGCACGGTCCTTGTGGTCATGCTAGGCTCGAAGAGTGGTTCCATGCAATCAGTGTGGAGCGGACTACGGTCCAACCACCGTCTTGTGTGAGATTGATTCCCCACTACAGCGTGCTTGTGTTTGCCTGTGAAGGAGTGTGGGCCGGCTCCGTTGATGAAACCTGACTTCCATCCACATGCCTCCCGGTCTTATTCCTTCGGGTTTGCACTGGATATGGGTGTGTGGGTGGAGCTGTGGGTGGTGCAGCGCAAGCCACCCATGGTTCATCTGTAGGCGCAGGTGTCCTGTGGCTGGCCACAGTGACAGGCAAATCCGAAACCGGAGGCTGCCAACCATTTACATAGTTAACAAAAGTAGGCTCAAATTGTAACTCCATATGGAATGAAAACGAATTGAACTTTGATAGGAATAGTGCCTCATCCTGGTGAACGCAGGTGAAAAAGGCCGAACGTATGTTTAGATCTGACCATCAGTGAAAGCTATAACAGACACTTGTGTTTAGCAATGGACAACGAGCAGTGTGAGATGGTGCAGTGCCATAGAGTGTACGAACCACTCGAACTTTGAATTCTACCAGAGTGGGAGCACAGATGACAGATTCCGATAGAGCATTCCACGCTTGGCAAAAGCATACGGAAAAAATTCCGACGGCATTCCAAACGACTTTACTGCTCAGTCAAATTCAGACAATGGTCTCTCAGATTACTCTTATGACTGAGCTCTACAAATGGCGACACGTGTGGTTGAGATTTCGCAGAATATGGTAATTCACAATAAGACAGCCAGGCAATCGCGGGTATTGTCGGCTAAAGACATCTGGCACTCGAAGAATGCGTACCAAACATGAAGCACAAATACCAGCCTAGAAGATGTAGAAAAATCGACAGATCGCATCTCCCGAAAACGCACATCAGAAAGCCCCGTGTTGGATGTTCCTTCTTGACGATTTTTTGGTCTTATTCGAACATCCAATATCGCTCTTGACCAAAAGGCCCTGACAATTTTCGCTAGAAGACCTCTGCAGTTGCTGGTTGCCAAGTTTGTAGGAACAGGCCCCCTGGTACCGTAAGTGCGGCTATCTACATTTGTCCACATTAAACGGACGTAGACTCTTGGTTGACCGTACGTAAGCCCCCAACCGGCTCGGCTTGATATAACGTAACGTCACCTGGTGTATTGATCGCCCTTTATACTTTGATGTCATCCGCATAGAGCAGGTAATTCGAGCTTATGAGGCGCGCGATTTCTTTGATATACAATCAAACCTGTCTAAGGTGACCACCCAAAGGCCGATGGCCCAACAAGAACGGCTGTGGAAGCAGCGACCGCGCTGCGGATGCAATATGTTCCCACGTATCAATGGATCTTGCCAACAAGAGAGCAAAGAACCTTTGTCGTCTCCTCGCCAGGACTAACCCACATCACTTTTACCGCAGAGGCTGCATTGCGAAAGTTGACATCTCTACGTAAACACAGCTCGCTGGGTGTCGACACCATTCGTCTAGAGGCACTGGAAGCAGCAGCAAGCCTCTAGGTCAGTTTTCCAGCGCTTATTACACCAGAACCAAGTTCCCGCCATGTGGAACCTTGGAATAATAACCCCGATTCACAGAAGTGGAAGCAGAACTGATCCCTCCAACTATCGTCCAGTATCCATTCTTTCTATACTCTCCAAAGTCATGGAATCCATAACTGTCGATGCATTGGTGGGCTATCTGGAAAAGTGTAACATCATCACGCCTGAGCAGTACAGTTTCCGTCGACAGCGGTCATGTACAACGAATTTATTAATCGCACACAGTAGTTGCACCGAGGCAGCTGACGCTGGAGAAGGCCTTGGTGTGATTTACCTGGATTTTCCAAGGCTTTCCATTGTCTAGTTCTTCGGATACTACTCTCCAAGCTTCAGCATTACGGGATCGGCAACCCTCTTTTAAGGTGGATTGCTAACTTTCTACTTCAGCGGCAATTAGTGGTCAGAGTTCGGAGCTCTTTATCGGACCCCATACCAGTTGAGTGGGGTGTGTCGCAAAACTCAGTTCTAGGTCTACATTTGTTTTTGGTGTTTAGTAATGAACTTGCACATGGAATCGCTCCAAGCTTCCTAATGTTTGCCGACAATACCAAGATCTGGCGCAGGATCCAGGCAAACACCGATCAACAGGTGCTTCAGAGTGACCTAGATACCGTTTATCATTAGCTAACCCAAAACTTACTGCATTTCAACATCAATAAATGCAAGGTGCTTTCCATCCGACATCAAAGCAGCTACCCATACCGGCTCGGAACTAATATACTGCAATCCTCAACTCTCGAACGTGACTTCGGTGTCCTAGTTCAAGATGACTTGGGTTGCTCCAGGCAATCCGAAAAGGCCTCGAAGACCGGGAACCAACAGGTCGGACTGGTGTGACGGACGTTTGGACAAATAAACGGCTCCATATTTCGACAAATGCTCAGTGCGTATGTTCGCCCCCATGTCGAATTCGCAATTCAAGCCTGGCATCCATGGCTGAAACACGACCTTAATGCACTGGAGAAGCCACAACGTTTGCCAGCTAAGCAGCTCATAGGAATACGCAATCATTCAAACCAGGAGAGGCTGCCGCGATTGGGGGTATTCAGTGGAAGCTATCGCAGACTACGAGGTGACCTGATTATGGCATACTTGACTCTGCAAGACCCACATCATGTGTGCCACCCTTTACTACGACTCAACACCAATACAACCCTGAGGGGCCACTCAATGAAACTCGCAGAACAGTATAGCCGTCTGGAGTGCCGCAGAAATTTCTTTTTCGTTCGTGTCTGTCACCCGTGGTGTGCTGTCCCAGAATCGGTCGTCTTTCCACCGACACTATCGGTAGTTAAAAGACGGTCGAATGATGCACTCATCTACTTAAACGTTGTCACTTATTACTAAGTCTCCATCCTACATCAGGAGTTTACCATGCAATAATTTAATGTTAACAGCGGGTGCTTTGAATCTAAGCGGACTGCAGGACTGCGGCGGAGCAAACGATAAGTCCTTATTTTTTACAGCTATTGTACTAACTGTTTTATTATCGTCGATATTCCCATCAACTGTCCAACGCGTCTTGTAAAGCAACGCTTCTTAACCCGTATAAATTCATTGTTCATTGTTCGTTGACTAAAAGTGGTCACTAAGGACAATTGGTCGCCACAGCAGGTTGGACTGTATGTCAAAATCAGCCATGGTCGCAGCGCTGATCTCTGTGGTAAACCGCATCCAAGTTAAATGGGTTATGCTACGGATTCGTGCATTCTCATCTTCTAGCGCCGGTATGGGGAAAAGCTCCTCATCCATCCTTGGACGGGATCAACAATATCAAAGTTCAGGAGTTTGTAGAGCACAATGCTATGATCTAACCTGTCAAATACTTTTAAGAAGAACAGAAACATTACAACCCCTCATTAGTCACAATCAACTACTTCGGTCAAGTTGAGTTGTGCTACGATTCTACTTGCAGTAAATGATCGATTTCGCTGGTGGTCTTACGGATTTTGTGTAAGGTAAGTAAATTCTTCTAAGTAGCCCGTTAGGGCGTCAGAAATAATGCCTCCAGGTTCTTTGAAAATACCGGTGGTAAGATTATTGGACGGTAGTTGGCGAAATCGGTGCGACTACATTCCTTGCGAATTGGAGTAATCGTCCTGTGTTTCCACATGTCGCGCACGTAGACTTCGTCAACAATATGTTGGAAGAATTGACGCGAAAGCTCTGCTAAGATCTCTCTTACCAAAGCAAATGACTGCGAGTGAATGTCATCAATTTTAGGAGAGCCGGGCGTACGCATACTCAACAGTTTATTTGGTCCGGTTTCTGCTGTGAAGGATTTATGAGCGAGTTTTAGGGTTCAGCAAACTTTGTCATACTTTTAGGTAGCTACTGATCGCGCTGAATTTTGAAACATATTGTGAACGTATAATATCTGTCGCATCCTTTTTGGTCTATGTTAATTCGTCTGCTTTTTGAAAAGCAGGAGTGACCTGCTTCACCTTACGTAGACAGTTCACGAGTTTGTACAATAGCTCACGATTTGAGACCATATGCAATGCCAAATTCTGCTGGTATGCCAATTTATCCTGGCGAACAAGTTGATTACATTGGTTTTGTTGTGTCACGCAGGCCATCTAGGTCTCGGTGCTCGGAGAGGGATTATAAGTATAGCAGTCCGAGTTTCATACCGCTATACGCTTTCGTGTCTTGCTTCGCAGAAAGGTGACCACGTTTCTCGGATGGGTAGCCTTAGTTTCTGACGCTTCTGGAAACAGAATGTTAAACTGGTTAACGAATATTTGCCTTTCACTAGCCGATGCCTCGTCTACCTGAAAGGTCCAGTTGGTTGTTCCGCCTAGTCGAGCTGATATGTCGTAGTGGATAATTATTCTCTTATTTTGACACGGCTGTGAAGTTCATTTGTCTGACGATATCGATCATTTTGACATTGCTCAACAAAATGCACTTTTCCTTGCAATTGCAAAATGCAGTGCTAATCATTTCCCCTTCTTTTCTGGAGTTAACAGTCCAGTAAATTATGTGCATTTGGCTTTGCATCTAGCAGAGGTGAATATCAGCAACCTAAATAATTTAGTTGACAACTGGCTGAAAAATAAAAGGAAAAGTGCATTCAGAACAGATTATTTCGCTGACCAATCTCTTAATTCCCCAGTTACACGTTCATTATCTTTCGTGTTACGGAAATTAAAATTACTCCAACTATAGGCCAATTTTGATCTAGGTGAACGACGGGAATAGGAGCTGCCATTTGGCTGGCCACACAAGAAGACTGAATACAATTGCAAGGGCCAGGTTAATAGTGCAGAAGCTACGCTGCCTAACAAGAACTATGATCAGTGTAGATTTTCGGGTTTTGGAGCACCTGCCTTGTGTCTTGGATTTACGACACGCAATCTCCATCAACGCCTCGGTTGACTTTGAAGTCAGCCTCTGTCAATACGGTCACTGGGACCGTCACCGAAGTGGAGGGTTTCGGTGTGGCTCTCTCCCATTCCTGCACTCCACGACCGACGGTTTCGTCTTGGTTTAGACTCATCAAGTAGAGATAGGCGAGCTGGGAGTGGAACTCGGCGCATACTGCTTAGCGGCTATCATCATGATCACTAGGCCTTCGAGCTCCGAGAGCAGTGTTTGACACAGCGGTTAGAAGTAGATTTTCGGGTTTTTGGAGCACCCGCCGTGTGTCTTGGATTTACGACACGCAATCTCAATCATCGCCTCGGTTGACTTTGAAGTCAGCCTCTGTCAATCCGCTCACTGGGACTGTCACCGAAGTGGCGGGTCTCGGTGTGGCTATCTCCCATTCCCGAACTCCACGACTGGCGGTCTCGTCTTTGTTTAGACTCGTCAGATAGAGATAGTCGTGCTGGGAGTGGAACTCGGTGCATAGGGCTTGGTGACTATCGCCATGATCACTAGGTCATTGGTCAATGTTGCTTATTCTTAGCTCAGTGTTTGTTTGATTGGCCAACTGAACAAACAACGTGTGCATGCCAGTAAACTCCAACAGACGAAATAAGATGGCGACCGGTACTGGCCAGCGAAAGGTAGTTACAAGTTGTTGTGTCGAGCCCGGTGACTACTTCCACCCAGTAGCGATAGTGAGGACATGAGCGAACATGGACAAGGATTCAAGGGTACTTCTATATAGAGAAACTACTTCGTTCTAAAGCATGACACACAAGCTTGAAGGCCAATCAGAGTAAGGAAAGCGTGCAAACAAGTAAAACCAATAAAGACAGAACGACTAAGGAACCAATAAGGTGCATAAAAAGAACAGAGGGTAGTGTGTTGACATCACAATAGGGCTACGATGGGCAAGCAAAAGCAACGATCATACTGTCAATAGAGATAGTGAAATAATAGGTTAAAACAAACCTCTATGAACCATCAGAGCAGAACCTAAGTCTGCAGTCATGTACGGTTACAACAGCATACCTGCATTTTATGTGCTTCGGTAGCGCAAAGCAACGACGATTTATACATATGTAAGCGAGAACTAACTCTGTTCTTCATGGATGATATGGATTTACTCACTACCTAGACCTGATTGTGAGCCTCGAACAATTGTTCAATATAATGGTAGTGTTGTTTTTAGTGACTAGTGCTACATTTATCTGACAAATCCAGTATTACGATTAGAGTATTGACCACCTAAACAAGAACCGAAGTCAGGATTACGATGAAATATAATTGAATGCAGGTGAATTCTGTCGAGGTGTGCGTATATAGTTAACTGCAACCGAATGTGGGTGAACTCCGCTCAGGTCAAGAGCATACATAACAGTTCAGTTTGTTATTTGAAACATTTCGTCATCTCAGAACTTAGATCTTTGTGTTTCTTACAAATGTTACCGCCCTTTTGAAGTATCTACACAGATGGTGTGGACAGCGCATGTTCTCGCTCAGTTGTTCTCTCCACATCAGTCCAAAGCCACGTGGAGCCGACAAGATTTATTGCGGGTATGCTGCTTTAGTATGCCACTTTATCTTCGCTGTCCCATTCTTTGTGTAGAAAAGCAACTGTCAGTAACCCTTAAGCTTTCTTGTACGGCATGACATTTAAAGCAAATATGTGCCTCAAATAAAGCATCTGTTGTTTTGTTTCTGCGCGCCTTTTTACGTGACCAATACAAAACGAGCGTTTTCTCTCCTCAGTGGATCTGGATACGCTTTTGGTTTGCAAGTGATCAGATACGACGAAATGACACTATCTTGCGGGGCACGTCTTCATATTGTTTTGTTCGGACGTTTCATTGAAGTCATCATTTTCACTGTGACTGCTTTAATATTCTAGCTGAGATATAAGTGTTTAGTGCACCATTAAGTTCTATTGCATACAGAAACAAATCTAATACCGAATAGCGAAAAAGACAACCTCCAACTGCACGCCGTAACGGTGCTTCGCTGCCACGTGACCAGCACCAGTCGCGCGCGAGCTGAGTAACCCGCGAGGACGCCCACCCGTACGCGGATTCGAGCCCATTGGCCTTATGAATGCAAACCAGGCGCGCAGACCACTCCGCCACCGGCTGAAAATGCCAACTAGTAAATATAAGATGACTTGCTCATGTTAGTACGTGGTTCCGATTGATTGAAATCGGACTAAAAGTGTTGTGCGCTCATTCACTTCGAAGATCTTGTGCTGGCTGGTTATTCAAAACGTTGATCACTTTGTGTCAGTGGGGGAATTCGTCATCGCTCACTGAAAGAGATAGCTGCGCAAAGTAACCATCTAAATACTGTTGTTGCAATGTCAGTGATTGAACTAAACACTCCTTTATAGGTTCCTTCACAACCTGGCCGATTTCGACAATGTGACACACGACGATTGCATCAGAACCATGGTTAACCCAACCGAAAGCGGATGAACTTCATGTAGCTCGGGACTGTCCATTTGAAGGTTCAGCTCCACATTTTTGCAACGCAAAACTTGATGCCCTGGCATATGGATTCCGAAGAATATACAGGCACCAAACGCGCAATACCGTCTTACAGCAATCAACTAACCTGAGTGGTATAGTTGGTGATTGACTGCTGTTAATGTGGCAAGCGAAACGATCCATTGAAGGTACTGTGCAGATAAGCTTGATGAACCGGAGCCTAGAAGCACGGCATAACCCCTATCGAAGCTAAACCTCAAGTCAAATGTGGAGTGCATGAAATTCCTGGGGGCTGGCTGGGTCCAAATTGTCCGGTGGAAAGCAGACATCTGACATCGGAGCAAACGAGACTTAGGAAGGCTACTGAATCGTCAAGGAAACCTTGCACTGATTTGGCCACTCTGTCCTTCAGTGCCACTAACTGAGTGGCGTGTCACGCATGCATCCCAATGGCCACACTCAAGGAGAATCTCTTTTTCTTGAACCACTGCTTATACACTTGTGCTTTCACTCATTAACCCCATGACCGTCACTTCACTAGGTACTGACTAACGTCCTTTCTTAGCATATCTGGTGGGAAATGTCCTTGGCGCTCAAGGAACGCTACCTCGTATCCCTATTATTGACATAGCGGCTTAACTGAGGAATGTCGCACATGGCCCACATGGAGGTCACCACATAGGTCCTTCACATTTTTCACCAACTTTGTCCCCGTATGATTTCAGGTTTTAGGATAAAAGTCGGTTTTATGTCTTGTTCTCGACACAAGCGCTTCGTCAGACCATGTGAACTAGTACATAGTTGGCTTGACTTTTCAAACAACTTAGCATGATGGTTACGGGACTTAACACGAGTCAGTGGATAATATTGGTTGCTGTTTACATAGTTCAAGGGGTCTTTCTAAGGACACACTGAGCATGGAATATTTCCAGTTGATCCGTTTTACGGGCATTCATATGTAAGGCATTACTGTTTTTATTTCTCTATTTTAGTGGAAGTTCGACATTTTCGAATCAACCTAAGTCCCTCCGCCGAATTAACATAGTCCACCACACATTGGATTGCTCCACCCCGTCTATTCTTTTTACATAGTTACATTGGTATTGGCAATGTCTACTTCGTATAGGCAGAAATTCGTCACATCTAGACTCACTCAGACAGCCATTACACGCCCGGAAAAACACTGTACGCGCGCTTCATCCTTTCGGGAATCGTCAACATTGCGCATTCCATCGGACCCTGGTAGGACTCGAACCCACAACTCGACTGTTGCCAGTCCGTGATTGAGAAAAGCTGAGCTACGGGAGACGGCAACGACCATCGTGAATAAGTTACTATATATAGTTCAATAGTTCAATAGTGTATGATGGGATAAAAAGCATTGGCTTTACAAGACCCATAGGATGGTAAATGCAAATAGATAAAAATCATTAGATTCCGACATGGAACTGAAATGTCATTAGTCTAAACCTGGTACATCACACCACAATGTGTTGTTTGTCACTCAGATGAATGTCTAACAATTGTTTGAAGGCTGTAATGTTCGGAGCGTTTACCACATGCGTTGGCAAGTCATTCCATTGTGAACAGATTCTAAGAGAGTAAAAAATATTTTCTACAGTCTAATCGAGTGTTGGATTATCAGCTTGAGGTTATGACCTCTCGATCGCTTATATGAGGCTAGGGTGAGCAGCGATTTGCACGGGTGATCGCTTTCCGTTAATTTCCGGTATGCGAGAATGAGATCTCCGCGTAGTCTTCGGTATTCGGAGGAAAACATTCCGATTAAACTGAGACGCACTTCATAATTGAGGTCAGATAATCCGCGTGTTGCCTTGGTAGATCTTCGTTGGGGCTGCTCTAAGAGATGAATGTCCCGTTTTAACCATGGGCACCAAGCCTGGACGGCATATTCGACGTAGGGACGGATATAGGAGTTGACAAGCATGGGTACCAACCGTCGTTCAAAAACACCAAAGGCTCGCCTCAAAAGTCTCAGGTTCATGTTCGCCACGTTCGCTGCTTTGGAACATTGGAGCGAATTCCCCAGACTTTCTTGCACAATGATCAATGACAGTAGGTGACACTTGGCAGGATTCAGGGGGAGGTGATTTATATCTGCCCATTTGTTGATTCTATCCAAATCATTCTGGAGGAGGGCACAGTCTGATGTTGAGTGAATAACTCTCCAGATTTTTGCGTCATCTGCAAAAATTTGCATCGAGGATTGAATATTATCCGGGAGGTCGTTAATGTAGACCAGAAGGTCATGCAAATATGCTGCTAGCCAGGTGAGTAGGGAACCATGGATACCGTAGGCACGAAGCTTATGAAGCAGAATTTCATCTGCAACTAACGATTCCATTACTTTTGATAACACAGAGAGGAGAGTAATGGGTCGGTAGTTGGCAGGATCCGATCGCTTACCTCCTTTGTATATCGGAGTGACTATCCCGCTTTTGCACTCAGACGGAAGTGTTTGGGAATTGAGTAGACTTTGGAAAAAGCTTGCGAGGTGTGCTGCTATGGTGGGAGCAAGAGTTTTAAGAACTTTGGGTCTGATCTTGTCGACTCCCGGAGCGCTATTTTCTCTTAGAGACCGTAATTTTCTAGCGACAGCTGCTGAGGTAAAAGTGACAGTTGATATGCCGACCACGTTGGGTGAATGCTGGTTTGGCACAGGTTCTATGGCGTTTGCAGTCACTGTGCCAAACTGCAGAAGTAATGCGTTCGCAGCATCCACAGCAGTAGTCGTTAGGCCACCATCTGTCTTGAGTGGTGGTATTCCTGTTTTAACTTTTCTTCTGCTGTTCACCTACCTGTACAGCAGTTTTGTATTGTTCGTGAATTTAAGTACCATTTTTTTTGCCATTCGTACTTATCGGCTCTAATCAGTGATGTGCAATAGTTCCTCACTATTTTGTAATTCTCCCAGGTGGCGTCGCAATGGTTCAGCGCGTATTGTCTCCAGATCTCGTCTCTGGTGCTAATCCATTTACGCGTTCTGCTTCGGATCCAGGTGTTGGTCCGGCGCGGCACTCGTAATGGTATGACTTGTGACACTGTTTGCGTGACACAGCTAATTTTGTCTTTTAGTTCGTTCCACGCGTCATCTGCCGTGCTCTGTAGATTGAGGTCCCAGTTGACGGTTGTCGCTAGGCTGTGAAGCACGGAATAGTTGGTTATAGTTCGTCGGTTTTCATGTTTGATTTCAGTAGTATTGGCGTAACACACATAGGCAAAATTCAACACTGAGTGGTCACTGTTGCCTAATGGTGGATCGTATGAAATTGTCTCAATCATCAACTCTTCGTTGGTTAGGATTAAATCTAGAAGCGATGGCTTATTTGAACCGCGGTGTCTAGTTGGGCGGTGCACGTGGTTGTACAGAGCTGCTGTATCCATAAACTCGAGAATTTTTGATTTGAAGTAAGGACCACTAGAAGTCGCTGAGACAATTGAGGGTACGTTAAAATCGCCCACGATTAGACAATGTGAGTACTTTTGAGAAACTGCATAATGAAGCGCATTTAACAGAATGTCATCTCGGTCTGCGGTGGAGTTCGGTGGCCTGTAGACAACTGCCAACAGACAAGCATCCCACGTCTTCTTCGAAGGTTCACCACCTCGGCCATTTAGCTGCATTCGGCAAAACAAAGCGTCGGAGAAAGCAAGGTGACGTTCGTTAATAGCCTCACATCTCAGACAATTCCGATAGAACAGAGCAACGCCGCCACCGCGAGATGGACGATCATTGCGAATAACTGACATATCACTGATTTCGATTTCCGTGTCGAGCATGTCATTGGAGAGCCAGGTTTCAGTTACAGCTATGATATCCCAATTGATTGTGTTATGTCGATGGCGCAATTCAGGTAGCTTAGAGTTGAGCCCCTGAGCGTTTGTGTAGCAGCACTGTATCTGTTGACACATTAGGAGCTCGGTTTGTTGTGGTTGACCGGCAGAGCTTGTGCCGGTCTGCGTACGTTTTTTGTCACAGGCGTTTGCACATTTGTCTGACCTGATTTAGGAACAACGGAGTCCGGTTCGTCTGTATCTGTAGCCCGTACTTTGTTTAGGAACGGTCTTAAACGTATTTCAGGTGGCCCACGTTTTCTGTTGTCGTGCCACGCTTGGACGGCCGTTGATACCGTCTCAGGTGTAGCCACGGTGACTTTCAAAATTTTTGGCCCGTTACCCTGATAGTTTAAGGAGGCGGCTAGACTGGTGACATCGAAAGTCACGATATTTTGTAGGTTGTAGATGTGATGTAGCGCCGCTCACTATCCACTGACCTACGCTTTACTGTCGTGCAGAAGATAGGGTAGCCCCCCTCACCAAGCGACGAGCTTACCAAACGACGCTATATCACATCTAGTAGCTTATTCACAATGGTGGTTGTTGTCTCCCGTAGCTCAGTGGTCTCAACCCCGGACTGGCAACAGTTGTTGCTGGTTCCAGCCCTACCAGGGTCCGATGGAATGCGCACTGCTGACGATTCCCGAAAGGATGAGACGCGCGTACAGTGCTTTTCCGGACGTGTGACGGTTGTCTGAGTGATTCTAGATGTGACGATTTGCAACTTATACCATTCAACTCCCCTAATATTTTTATGTAATTTCTATTTCCTTAGCAATTAATCTCCAGCTTGTTGGAAGTATTCATTACCTAATTATCTCTACAGCGTCCTAGTGGAGTTCGTATCCCAGGTCTAGTGGGTGGATGGCTACCGCCGAATACAAAATCTGCAATTATGAACTTCCAGTCAGTACCAAGTTTATCCCATGATATTGAGTCATCTGTATGCTTTCGCAGTTAATATGGTCTTTCAACTCTATAGCTCTTCTAGCTTGCGGCATTTGCAGCGGTTTGACATGTTTATGAATTTTGGGTTAGTTCCTACATTCACAAATATTTTATTATTCATGTAATTTTGGCTTACATCAATATCCGTTGTGCTGCATTCGTTTATTTTGCTGAGCATTTTATAATAAAGCTTTTCGTAAAACCGCTTTTGCTGCCATATGAATTGACGCAATGGAAACTACATGCAAATATGTAGCCCAGCGCAGGCTACGTATTCACACATGATGTCAGTAGCTCCCATCGCCAGGCTCTTATTGATTTCATGTCACGGAATCAAGGTCAGCACGTCATTCAAATTTCTGCTGCGGTATACCAATTCCCACCTCCCATGTTTCACCGACAATATTGTGCTAAGTCGAAGCGAACTGGTGCTCTGTGTTAAAAGGTAACTTCTGATATGCGCCAGGTCGTCCTTAAGGTAGAGGCAAGGTATCCGTTTCTTTTGTTTGCTTTGCAAGATTGTACCATCTTACATTTGTGATTAATTCACAACTATCTTTATCGGCCGATACAAAATACATGCAACTGCAAAACTGCGTCTTCCCACTGTGTTTACTAAATCGTTAACGTGAACGCATTGTTTTAAGGAGTTGCGATCATTGGGGGGAAAACGTTTTTCCTGCGCTTGCTCAAGATTAAGTCTTATGCAAATAAATAAATAAACAGTTTTTCCTCGACGGTGCGAGGCATAGTCCAACTGAGTGGCCTGATCAATCTGTACGACTAGATCGCATAAAACAGTGAATTGTGCATGTTTTGTACAACGGATCCCAGATGGGTTTTGAAGTCACTGACAGTTCAAAGGTATCAGAGAAATTAAGCACCTGCGATCAATAGTAGGTCAGGTCAGGTCAGGTCAAAATCCGTGGACGATACAGGCTTCCGCCTAACGAGCGTCCAGCTTCTTGTACCGGTAAGCGAACCAGAGCCCCCGATACTTCGACTTTTGATCGCCTCTCCTTGCCTCTGCAAAAAGAAATGAAGCAAAAGCGAGAGCAATCTTTGCTTTTACAAGGATCAACATCGGATAACAATGCGAATAAATTGGATAGGATTATATTAATTCCGGAAAAATACGCGGCCAGCACCTGTCTAGGCCTGCTTTGAAGGCAACCACAGTCTCACAATCCATTAGTTCCGAAGGCAACTTATTCCAGTTGCGCACTACACGATTTGAGAAGAACTTAGCCCTGACGTTCAGTCTAGCTCTCTGTTGTTTGAGCTTCAAGCGATGTCCACGCAAGCGTTCAGAATCAGCCAGCTCAAATAAATCAGAGGGCACGATGGCACTGAAGCCCTTCATGATCTTAAATGTTTCTATCAGATCGCCTCTCAGTCTACGCCGTTCAAGGGAAAACAACCCCAGGCTCTTTAGGCGATCTTCATACGGCTTCCCCCGTTGACCTTCAACCATCCTGGTTGCTAGTCTTTGAATCTTCTCCAGGCAAAGAACATCATCACGGAGATAGGGCGACCAAGCTTGAACACAATACTCTAAGTGTGGCCTAACCACTGCTTTGTATAGTGGCAGGAACACTTCTGGCTTGGTATTACACAGAGCCCTCCTGAGGCGAAACAATTCTCGTCGCGCTTTGTTGGCGGCGTATCGACATTGTATCGAAGGCTTGAAGCTGCTCGTCATGATGACTCCTAAATCGCGTGCCTGGGTAGTGCATTGTAAGGGGAAGGGCCCAAAGGAAGTCTGAACTGCAAGTACGTCTCTACTAGTGGTCAGAATTTGGCACTTGCTTGCATTCAAGGGCAAGTCCCATTGCTTCGACCAGTTTGCCACACTGATGATATCCTTGGCCAGTGTTGCACGGTTGCCCCTGCTGACTAGCTTCAAGTCATCCGCAAAGATGTAACAGGGGTCTTCAATAAGAGGAGCCAAGTCGTTTATAAACATAAGAAACAAAAGTGGACCTAGCACCGATCCTTGGGGTACTCCACTGTAGGCCACGCCCACACTAGAACTCACATCACCGATTCTAACTCGAAACGTTCTCCCACATAAGAATTCTGACACCCAAGACAGAAGTCTAGGATGTACTCCGAACCATGCTAATTTTTCAAGTAGGAAACGGTGATTTACTGAGTCGAAAGCCTTGCTAAAGTCAAGATAGCAGACCTCTACCGGAATCCCGTCGTCAAGACATCGAGTAATCTCATCGAGGAAGCACAGTAGATTAGTGAGGCACGACTTCTTTTTAATGAAACCATGCTGCTCTGCTCTAAGTAGACTGTGTTCCGCCAAATGCTCACAAATCCGGTTTCTTATAAGCTTCTCTAAACACTTGAGCAGGACACAGGTTAGACTGATGGGTCTGTAGTTAAGGGGCTCCGATTTGGTGAGCCTGTGTACATTCACCCCGAGGTGTTTATGTAAACAAAAGAGTTAATCTTGGGATAACAAAAGATAAGAAGTAGTTTCGATAAATACACCAATACTTTTCTCAAAGTTGCTCAGTGTGGCCTACAACGCAGGTTCAGCCAAAAGTTTAAGTAAAGTAATACGGCCATCCATGGAACCGTCCCCAGGGGACCTGCTTTCATACGGGTATTACCTCGATTGGTTTCCCTTGCAAATTAGGTGCTCCCACTGACTGTGTGCTGGTGTTGCACTATAGCATGTAAGCCATCAATTGTTTCACAAATATTTTTATAAGGGCTGTTTTATGCATACATTATAGGCGATGAAGCCTCAGTCCGTTCCGACATGCGGATAATTCAAATTTGGCAATTTTGTTGTATGTCAGTGAGTCAATGGCAGTATGCCATCCGTGGGTATAATATTTTAGCTTGGAAGCTGTAATTCCTCACCTCAAGAGATCAGTCCACTCGTCGCTAACAAGGGAAGAAGGAAGAATACAAATAACGATGAAGTTAATGTATATTACTAATAACTACCTTCTGTATTTAAACCAATCACAAGTCTGTGGGACGTTCTGGTGATTAAGGCCGGATGTACAGTAAATTCGAGCGTAAGAATTATTGCATCCCGGCCAGGGTTTTGTAACGAATAAAGAACATTAACCCAAACAACTTTAGACAATCGGAAAAAATAAAAAGTGACACCAGGAAGGGCCATCGCAATTTAGTATCACTACATTAACGTTGGATTACAAATTTAGGAACAAAATGTACTTGTTGATATTTCACTTAGATGTACAAGGAATTAAAATTAAACTTATGTCTGAAAAAATCGTGTAATATCACCATAGCTTCTATTGATTGGTTGTTGTTACATATTGGAACTAGAAATATCTTTTATGCTTCTCATAGAAATGGTGAAAAGTGCAAGTTGTGAAATAATTCCGTCATTTGGTGCATCCTCTTCAATCACATAGATGCAACCAAGGATTAGCGCAAAGAGGACGAGACCATGTGAAGTCGAGTATATGCCATTAGGTTTCCGGCTGAGAAGCTTCGTACTAGCACGGTATATCCAGTGCTACTACCCATTGCATGTACGCAGGACGGGTGACCCTTTCTGATCGACAACAACAGTGAACGCGAGTCGCATGGGATTACGTGTTCTTCGATTGTGCTTGTGGTGTGTGAATGGTGAGCCGGGGCTGAATTGACCTCTTTCCATCAACTGTCTAGTGTTTGCTCAGAGAGCCCTGCAAGTGGACATTCATCTGGCTCAATTTTCTTAGGTGCAATTCGTTTGTGTAACTATTTTGGAGTGCGCTCGTTGACTCGGACAACCTGACTTCGAGTAGTGCGCCTAAATCAACTGTTTCCACAAATACAAGTGCACTTGTATAAACAGTCGGACGTGAGCTATATCGAAGTTGGTGTCAACAGTGAGCACCTAAGTAGCGGCCTTGTCGACACGAGCAACCTTATTTCAGCTTCATTGTATGTCGTTTACATTGACCCACATACATTAAGCTGTAACCTTTAGGAATTTATTACTTTGAAGGGTAACTCAGAAACCTGACCTTCGTTAAGCACTCTTAATTAATAAGCCTGTGAGCAGCTGGGATGGACCAACAAAAACGTTCCTTGGAACTTTAATTACTCATTGAAACCAACGCAACAATGATTCGTTTGTGCGTAGACAACGATATTTGATTGATTACAAGAATTTGTAGCTATAATTTCAGCAGAATATGAGCTAAATGTTTCGCGGATAGCCTTTGGTGAGCCTGTGTACATTCACCCCGAGGTGTTTATGTAAACAAAAGAGTTAATCTTGGGATAACAAAAGATAAGAAGTAGTTTCGATAAATACACCAATACTTTTCTCAAAGTTGCTCAGTGTGGCCTACAACGCAGAAGGAAGTCTAAGAGTGAAACAGGAACTTGTATTACGCAACACGTAGTCTTGTCAACAAACTTCTCTGTTTTCTTGCTCCTCTTCAGTCACAGCGCAAGCATGCGGCTCCGAAAGGAAAGCGGAAAACGCGGTTATTGCAACGGTTCAAATTTGGTTCGCGCGCTTAGGTTTTGATCGTTGTCTACATTATATCCTCTTTCATCGGGCAACGTCCCCGGTGCCTGTTCGCATCCTTATGAGGACACTATTATTTCCGTGGCTACTTCCTGAGGTGTTTGGGCCGGTTCGCTATCGACTTGGTAGGCCTTCCGTCGGAACGGCTACAGACCATTAACGTGTACTGTCATCGGCAGGCTGTTGGGGCAATCACAACGTTTTACTAGACAAGGGGTATCAGACAGCATTCGCCCCACTACGTAGAGGCCAACCCACTCGCAGCGGAACATTGTAGACACTCCTTGGGTTTGAGTCTGATGTAGCTAAACAAGTTCACCAACTCTTAGGGGGAAACCGAAGATCTTCTTGTCATAATACTCCTTGTGGTGTCGTTGAGCAGTTTCCAGATGCATCTGCACAGTTTGATGTGCTTGTCGGATTGAGTCCACAAACTTAATGACGTACGCCGTTAATGATGGCTGTAATCGCCGACTGATGGACAGGCGTAAATCCGAAGGCAACCGCGAATCTCGCCGAGTCTACATAAAGTAGGGTGTTTGTCCAGTCGAGAAATGAACCATACATCGGTAGTCCAGCAAACACTTCAACAGTGTGGCGTCCAACTCATTAAGATTCTGCTTTACAAAGACCTTCCGTAGTGTTTTGAGAGAACGATTACTTCGTTCAACTTACTCGTGCTATGCAGTCGTCTTCATATTGTCTATCCCGAGAACCTCGCAAACTTCTTGTACCAGTGTACTTTCAGAACACTAACATCCGTCTGAGTGTAACTGTCCTGGTGCTCTCCAACTACAATCCCAGTGATTCACAATTACCATGACAACATTAACCGTATCGGCTTGTGCGATCGGTACAGCCTAGTACCAATATAAAGCAATGTCCTCGTGGTGTTTCAGGCAACGACCCACCATCTCGTTAGGATATCCGGTCTTCATAGGTTGCAACGGAGCGCGTTTGCAGAATCGAGGATGTTTAAAGCAACTACAGTTCTCGCAAGACTGGCAACAGTTGATTACGTCACTCCGTTGTTGTGACCATCAGAAACGCCGTCGTGCTGCTACATCAATTGTATTACTTCCAGCGTGTCGCAGCTCTTTGTGAAGGTCACTTAACATCTCTTCGAACGTGGACTGGGTGAGGATAATACTTTTAATGTAGGTAGGGGCAAAATCAAAGAATCAAACAATCAATGATTCCTTCCTCAGTAGCTAGTTTGTCCCAGATGGCCCACAGGCACCGCGCCTCATAACTTTTCCTTCCATCTCCTTACTTGTTGGCCTGTTACCGCCATGAAGACACTTTTCGGAAATAACTCCAATATCTGGATCGTTCGTCTGCATCAGTTGCCAGAGACCATACTCCGTGCTCCAGAGGTTAACAGTAGCTATGTGCTGCTTGTTGCACGAAGGACAATCCCCATGGTCCCGGAGCGGAATTAAAGACAACGCGTCTGCATTACCGTGCTGCCTGCCTGGCCGATGTGTACACAGGAAATCATAATCGTGCAGTTGTGCTTTCCAGCACGCGATTTCTCCTTCAGGATCCCAAAGTTCTGCAACCATCATAGAGACTGATGATCAGTCCGTGCAACAAATCTCATTTCAACTAACGTCCTGGTGGTGCAATAATTTATCTCTCTAGAGCTGTGGCTTCTACTTCTGTAGAATACTAATCTTTCTATTCCGTCAAGACCATTTGTGGCAAAACGGCTCCAATCGCTTGGTAAATCGCATCGGTGTCCAAAATGAATTCTCCAACCGTGGGTGATAAGTCAGGATACATTAACACAGAGGTAGTACAGAGCGACTCACCGAGCCGATCAAATGCGTCCTGGCGTTCGACCTTTTTGCAGCAATGGATTCCATGTAGTGGCAATGGTGGGAAAAGCTTTGATAAATCGCCTGTAATACGAAAGCAACCCAAAAAAGCTGCGTAACTGCCTAGTGCATGTTGGGGTTGGCGACGACTTCACTTGTTCAGTCGTATGGGGGTCTGGTCGTAAACCCGACCCCGATGTGTCCGAGATACACTACTTCGATGGTTTGAGTTTGAGAGCAACATCAATTAGACATTGCAGTACTTCGACCGGTTTGTTCAAGTGCTCCTGCCTTGTTTTCCTATGCATAATAAGATCGTCCAAGTAAAGGAGGCACTTCCGTAGGATCAATCCACGTAATGCAGTCTGCAGCAGACGCTGAAATGTCGCAGGGCGTTTGTTAACCCAATTGGCTTAGCCTGAAATTCATACAAGCCAGGAGGCAAGACGAAAGCCGTTTTCGCCCGTTCGCTTTCTGCCACTTCCACCTGCCAGTAGCCAGAAGCAAGCTCGCGTGTGCTAACACACGTTGAACCACCAAGTAGATCAGACAAATAATCGATTCTGGGGAGAGGAAACGCGTCCGCTGCGTTACCTGGTTAAAACGTCAATTATCCACACACACAGCAGTAGGCCACCATCCTTCTTCCTCAACAGAACAATGGTCAACGCCCATGGGGAAGTGGAAGATTAGATGATATTTTTTCAATCAATTCAGCTACCATTTTATGTACCTCACTCTGCCAGTGAGCTGGAATCCTTCCCGGTGCACACCTCAAAGTCTTAGCATCGCCGATATCGATTACGTGCATCACAGTAGCGGTGTGCCCAATATTCCATGTCCCCCATACGAAAGCGCCTGAGTGTTTCTGTGAAATGTCTTCCAAGCGCTGCAAGATAAGATAATTAGTAGTCGACTATAGTAGCTGCATCAGCTGGTTTACCCAAGAGACTCCTACCGAGGCTTCACGGACAGCGTACTCCTCAAAACCAACGCATTCATGACAGTTAAGCGGAACAGCGCACTTATCGGTGAATGAATGCGACCTCGCCTAGCCTAACTTACACCTCAGTCCAGTGAGGGATTTCCCGATGGCTGAAATTGATGAGGCTTAGTGTTCCAACTTTCGACACTGTTTCAATGCGGATCAGCTTTCAACATCATTTAGCTTGAATCTCGTTGCTCTTGGCGAGTTGGTTCAAGACAAGGCGTGTAACCAGTTCTTTCTTGTTTGTTAATGGCAGAGCAGCTAACTACGCTATTGGTCGTGTTGGCGTTGCCCAAGGCCTCGGCAACACGTTCCAGATCTTCGCCATGCCGAACCGCTGTATCCCATCTGTCAGAAGATGTACCATGAACTGCTTTCTCACAAATCGTGTCTGAATTCCTTTCACTAATCGTTTCAGAATGCGCTTGTCACATTGGGCTGCCGCTTCCCGCTCGTGAGGAAGATCGGTTAAGCGCCTCAACTCACGGACTGAAGTCACGGCGTTTTCTCCCCGTTGCTGGTAACGGGCACGAAATTTGCGGCGAAGTTATAAAAACGACTGAGAGCATTTCAATAAAGGACATAGGACGCTGAAATTGTCCGATTTGATTTCCCCCTCCAACATACCGCTGTCTGCCGCTATGTCGCACGCTTCACCTGCTGGCAAGCTCAACAGAACACATCCGTGTCGAGATTGCGGGAAATGTTGCACATACAACTGGGCTTACTGTTCCCACCAGGAATAAGACATTCCGAAGGAGAGCTTTTCAGCCGTTGGAACTGCAGGAGTGCAATGGATGATCGGGGCGCTCAACTCTAAGTTCTCCAGGGTGTTAGACATCGCATTTATGTCTGAAGACGAATTCACACAGAGAGATTCACCATCGTACACAAGGGTTACATTTGACTGTTTCCTGGTTTTCGGCATTTCGAGTCCTGCATGGTCGCAACTTTGTAGAATGCAGGAAGAAGTCCAAGAGCGAAACAGGAACTTGTATTATGCAACCGGTATCCAGGATAACAGTCTTCTCTGTCTTCTTGCTCCTCTTCAGTCACAGCACAAGAGTGCGGAAAGTGGAAAACGCCGTTATAGCAACGGTGTAAATTTAGTTCGCGCGCTAATGCTTCGATTGTTCTCTACACTAAGAAATTGCGTCATTTCAGGAGAAGACTTTGCTTATAATGTTTGCATTAAGCTATAATGGCAGACTAATGCGGGAATAGAAAGGAGTCCACTGTATGCTTAGACATTTCGTGCTTTCTTCATATATTTGAGACAATTATATTAAACTTGCAGGTCGTACACAGCAATCAGTTTCGAATAGGCATAAGAATGCCCACCGTCCACCCAGCTAGCTCTTGATGCGAAGAGTTTCTCACACCCAAGACTGGCTGAAGAAGAGTTAAGCTTATACGTTTTTGGAAGCCTTTAAAACCATGGAATAACCAAGCATACCTACCGAAGATTCTCATAAGCTGTTTCATGGATATGCCGCCCGATACGCAGTATTTCAGCTTACGTGTTCTCTGCGTTCTCTTTCTAACTCGTGACCTTCAAAAATTTGACTTCAACTACTAAAATTCCTTCATCGTGCGGATAGAAAAAGGCATATCTACGGAAATAGCCAAGTTACCATGCTATAAGCGTAATGTGGATGATATATTGGCCTTTTATTCGTCGAAGCAGCAGATTGTCCAGTTGGTGCAGCAACGTAACAATGCACATGCCAACTTGCGGGTCACTTGCGAAGTGGAACAGAAGAACTGTCTACCATCTTGGACCTCCTTATCAGCCGCAGGGATTACAGGCTCATTAAGAAGTCTGTCTACAAAAAAGCAACGTGGTCCGACCAATAACAGCTTCACACTTGTGTGGTACAAGCGGACTCTTCTGAAAACTTTAGTTAGTCTTGCTAGACGGATTTACTCGGCCGATTATCTGGTCGACGAGCTAGAGTTAATTACAATACTCATTGCGAATGGTTATCCTCGCAGATTTACGGAGAAACAGCCAACAGCGAGGCCCAAAGGCTCGAGTTGCCTTTCAAGGGCGACTTCCCATGGTTGAAAACTACGAAACGTTTACTCACTGCTACGCAGAGGGGTTACAGTGTTACACAGGTTATAATCATCGTCAAACTCCTAACTTGTCGGTGACTCCGACGAAGGAAGGCCGACCGATCGGGGCCAACTCACACTGCATACATCAATTTGTGTGCAACTACGGAGCCAGATACATAAGCACAATCATTCGGGCTTTGACTTCACGAAAAAGGGAACGCGTGTCAAGTTGGATTCAATGTGAAATTGGCCAAACTCCCTGGCCAACTGAAGTTCCGTGCTTGCGCAGGCCGCCAGTTTCCTTCATCGGTAGACATCTACTGATCACGCCTAACCGACCAGAGCTTGGAGCAGCGTTCACACTTGTGTTACGTCACTCTAATCCCCGTTTCCTCCGTTTGCCGAGGCTGTCGCGATAAGCCGGATGAAGTCGGTCCATTGTGTTCGAAAGACTACCATGGACAAAGCAGTGGAACTTCCGTCATTCATTTTTACCTCATGTTTCTTTGTTCACACCCATATTTAAGTATGTAGTTCCATACCCGTTATTACTAATGCTACTGAGTATATAATAAGAAATGTGTGCAGCTACCATCTTTCGTTATCGTACCACACTTTGCAACTATATAAAGAGAACCAATTACTAACGCTTCATTCAATTTCCTAATGCAGTCCCCTCGGTTCGCGGCAAAAATATCCCGCAGTCCGCAGCGGCTTCATTATTCATTCATTAGTATTCACATTCATTCATTATTATTCTCAGGTGTACTTTGGAAAGGATGAAAAAATGCACAGTTAGCGCATCTAAAAGACATTTATGAAAGCGATTTTGTGCCTACCGTGTCACTGAGCTTCTGGATACTCTTTAATATCACGGTGGTTTGCGGACTATATGTTGCCTCTCAGAGATTACCATGACGAGCATCACATTCACTTCAGATAGAAGTCTATTTATAACAAACTCCAAGTTGCTGAGGTTACCTAGTGGAACAGTGTCACCTGACACCAGTATCACGCTTAGAGTTAATCCTTAGGTTGACCATTGCTTGAAGTGGGCAAGTTTTCTCCTCGAAATGGCAAATAATCTCTAACAATATTCAGACTTTTACTAGAATGTCACAAAAGCAATTGACATTTTGAATCTGACATTTAAAAGTTTTAGGGAAGCTTCTGGAATAAACTTTGATATCGGTAAATTACGGGGATACACCGGATCAAAAATCTCACATAGTCAATTTATCCAAGGTTTTAGTAATGGTGTGGCTATATATATATAAATGTATATATATATATAATATATAATATATATATATATATATGGTTGGCGGCATCCCGGTCTCGGATTTGCCTGTCACTGTGGTCAGCCACAGGACGTCTGCGCCTACAGAGGGACCATGGATGGCTTGCGCTGCACCACCCACAGCCCCATCCACACACACCATGTCCAATGTAAACCCGAAGGAATAAGACCGGGAGGCATGTGGATGGGAGGCATGTTTGCATCAACGGAGCCGGGTCACACTCCTTCACAGGCAAACTCAAGCACGCTGTGTTCCGACTACCGAGGATGACTGAGCACCTGCTTGATTCCACCTTGAAAACTCAGAAAAACGAAGACCACAGCGCAACGTGTATTGATACAAGACCGGGCGGAAGTAGAAGGAAACACATCAGAACCAGTCATTTACAGTCGAATACACATTTGGTTAAATAGGACCCCGGAGGCATGAGTGGTGTGGGTTTTGTGTGTGAAACAGGCGACAGGAACAAAATGTACCACAGCACAAAAACACAGTGTTCGGATTGTGGACACGAATTGTTCGGATACAGAACATGGTTTGTCTTGTAGAATAACACTTGCTTTTTGGAACAACACTATGTTTCCACTTTTGTGCACAGTTACAAAATGTTTCTGGCAATACTCTGGCACCGGCCAATTTATACTTCCTGGACATTCCGCCACTTGTGTTCGTTATGACACTACACGCTGTATTTGGGAATCAAGGGCACACAAGGCGGTGGTTTGACCGTAGTCCGCTGCACACTGAGTGCATGGAACCACTCTTCGAGCCTAACGCGGCCACAAGAACCGTGCACCCCGTCCCCTCCAGCAACGACCAGCTGTCTCCTGAAGTCAGTATGGACGAGGTAGTGGGTAATAGACAGGTAGACACCTTGTGAACGTGTACATCAAGCGCAGCCGCACGGGGGATATCAAGCAACAGTCGATCACTAGAAACGACATGATACAATAAAATAAATCCAATAATGCATGCAGATACGGTGATATAATTCTTCGCTAAATTAGTATATAAATTAAGTTGGTCAGCAACGAGTCCGCGATAAGTAAGAAATGTCCACAAGTTAGTTAAAAATGCTACAAACGCAACAAAGTTACCGAAGATAAGCGCAATTAGTGTAAGCAACGTGGCCAGTTAATAGAAGATTATTCAGGTAGGCAGAACAAACCAACTAAAGTGGAATAAAATTTATCCAGCTTAAAAAGACCTAGTTTAAGTGTAAGTTGGTTTAGCCCAACTGCGGTGAAGAAGCATCAAGAACGCAACATCAGCCGCAGCATGGGGCACCAGGGATGATTTCTACTATCATCTTTCATATCTAATTTACGTGGCGATGAATACTAACATCGTGATTGTTCCTGGGGACTTGAATACACAAATGGGTCGTCTTTCAGACTGTGAGGAACACACCTGTGAGAGCGCTTCGGAATCTATGCACGCCGAACAGACAATGGAGATCGATTCATGCAACTGTGCGCCATACACAATCTTCATGTAGCAGCACAGTTTCCAGCACAAGTATACACACCGCGTCACCTTTCTCGCACTCCAGTCCACGGTCCTCGTTCCACGACAAAATCCGGGCGTTCTGGTCGGAAACGAGTAGCCAGACGTTAGGGGATCAACCAAACAATTCGTGACCATCCGCAGTAACTTGGGTCAGGAAGAGGCCTTGAACCGGATGACGAGTCACTTGAGGGTTGCTTTGAGCCGGTAGGTGCGTCACTCGAAGGTTGGCTTGGCAGTTCCAATAGTTGCGCTTCTGGAACCTAGAACTCAGATGGCGTGGGAAAGGATCGAGGAAAGTTGCTTGACGCCGAAGAGGGTACATGGCATGCATGATAAATGCAAATACGCTTTTCAGGTTTTCAAGATATTTTGGGCTTTTTTTGTCGATTTTGCAAAACGTCCATGGATGAGACGCATGGTTCCCACTAAAGAAGAAATAGGTGTATTACTGAATATAGAAAACGTTTCCAAAATCTGAAAAGCGGACCGAACGTTCGACTTGTCTATCGCCTCGGTCGATTACCTTGGGTTGAGGCGGGGTAGGTGAGGGTAAGGGGAACGCAGAATCTCGGGGTATCCAGTGCTCGGAAGTCACCGCAGGTGCGGTGGTCGAGAGCTTCTGGTTCTGGGACGTACGTGAGTCGTATCAGACCGAGGGGCTCAAAGGCAAGAGAGATACTTCGTAGGCGGTTGGACAACCACCTGGTAAGTGTCGGAGCTATATGAACGATGTGCTGGTGTCAGATCTTATAGCTAGATGGGCGATACTGTCACAGCTGACCGTAGACGACCGGGCGCGAGGCGACTAGATGGACGGTGTGCAAGCGCACGATAGGTGGCTACTCCAAGCAGATAGAAGACGTAATGGTAAGGTAAAGAGAAGAGGAAACGACGATGACATTATGGGCTACGCTGGAGAACAACTTACCTGTTGACTTGCTACTGCGACAATGTCGCGCAGGGAGTGGCTAATTGTTGTATGCGAAAATGGTCCTACCCAGTCAGCACGAGTGACCCATAGGTAACCGAAACCTCTCCGTTGGGTGACCGAAAATGCGCTGCGCGGGACCATTTTGGGCAACCCATCGGTCACTCAGCAAAAAGTTGACAGCATACTCCCGCTTGCTGTTACACGTTTCCCCAAATTTCCCCCTACGTTAACGCTACACCGTCCTCTTTTCACTGCTAAATGCCGACAGTCTAGGCGATGTACTGTACTTATTTGAGCGGAAAATACACGTTTGCAACGTGTACAGTACACCAGTACATGGGCATCGCCCTTACATATGGTCCCGAAAAACCAGCCTGGGGATTGGAAACCTTGTGGGGATTATCGGGGACTAAACGCTAACACCGTCCCAGACAGGTATCCCATTCCGCATCTCCAGGATTTCTCTTCCTCGCTATACGGAAAACACGTGTTCAGTAAGATAGATTTAGCACGAGCATATTACCAAATTCCTGTCCATCCTCAAGATGTTCATAAGACTGCCGTTACTACACCTTTTGGCTTATTTGAGTTCTTGCGAATGCCATTTGGTCTCCGCAATGCAGCTCAAACATTTCAGCGTTTTATGGATCAGGTTATTCGTGAGCTCGATTTTGTTTTCGTCTACATTGACGATGTCTTGGTTGCAAGTTATAACCATGACGAACACTTGCTTCATCTGCGACAACTGTTCGAGCGATTTCCGCATTATGGGGTGGTTATCAATGCCTCCAAGAGTCAGTTTGGTGTTAATACGGTAGACTTTCTTGGTCACCGTTTCCTCCGCCGGAATTACACTCCTACCCGACAGAGTGACAACCATCACAGAATACCCTATCTCGATTCCATTAAAAAGTTACGTCGGTTTGTAGGCATGGTTAACTTCTACAGACGTTTCATCCCACACTGTTCTGAGTTAGCCCAGCCACTTACCGAGCTACTCAAATTAGATGCTAAATCATTCAGCTTCACGCAATCAGCTAAGCGGGCATTCAGTGATCTAAAACATCAGCTAGTAACTGACACTCTCCTCGGGCATCTTGATCCTAAGGCTCCGTTACAGTTAACGGTGGACGCTTCAGATGCAGCAGTAGGTGGTGTGCTCCAACAGCGACAGGGAGGTGAATTGTATCCAGTTGCCTTTTTCTCTAAGAAACTGCAGCCTGCCGAACGACGTTATAGTACGTTCAGCAGAGAACTCCTAGCTATTTATCTCAATGTGCGTCATTCCCGACATTACTTGGAAGGGCGTACATTCACGATATTCACCGATCACAAGCCGTTAACGTATGTACTGCGTTCTGCTTCTGATCGACTTTCCCCACGAGCAACTAGACAACTAGATTATATCTCCCAATTTACCTCCGACATTCGGCATTTGTCCGGTGTGAACAACACCGTAGCAGATGCCCTATCACGGGCGGAAATCAATACCCTCCTTGAGCATTCCCCCATTGATCTTCAAGAACTAGCCACAACACAGCATCAGGATAAGCAGTTTCTTCAACAACTTCGAGAAACTAATCTACAGGTGAAACCCATCCAGCTGCCTGATAGTTCGGGTGTTCTGATGTGTGACGTTTCTACAGGAAAGCCACGACCTGTAGTTCCACCGACCTATCGGCGAATCATTTTTGATTCATTACATGGTCTATCACATCCAGGCATCCGTGCAACGCGCAAACTCATTTCCGATCGTTTTGTATGGCCGGCACTGAACAAAGACTTGCAGACCATGGTGAGGAATTGTCTCCCATGTCAGCCTTCAAAAGTGCACCGCCATACACAGGCACCTCTTGGTGAGTTCACCGTTCCCGATGCTCGTTTTAGCCACGTGCACATCGACACCGTCGGTCCGCTGCCGTCGTCGAGTGGATTTAAGTACCTACTTACTTGCATCGATCGTTACACTCGTTGGCCCGTGGCAGTACCCATCGCGGACATTTCCGCAGAGACGGTAGCACGTAACTTTGTGGCTCATTGGATCGCACTTTATGGTGTCCCATCCACCATAACAACGGATCGCGGTGCGCAATTTGAATCAACCCTCTTTCGAGATCTCACTTATATCCTCGGAGCTAAGCGAATAAGAACAACTGCGTACCATCCAACAGCGAACGGGTTAGTCGAACGTTTTCACCGCCACCTCAAAACATCTTTGATGGCATGTTCTGACACTACCCGTTGGACAGAAAACTTACCGCTGGTTCTATTAGGTCTACGAACGACGTTTATAGCTGATTTAGGTTGCTCTGCCGCGGAGCTGGTATACGGTACCACGCTAAAGCTCCCGGCTGACCTCATTCAACCCATCGACTTCAACGCTCTAGATCCCTCTAACTTTGTTCATCGCTTACGTTCATCCATGCGTGAACTGCATTTTACTGCCACACGAGCACAAACTAACAAGTGTTATATACCAAAAGATCTGACAACTTGTTCACATGTGTGGCTACGAAACGATGCAGTCCGCAGGCCTCTACAACCACCGTACGAAGGGCCATTTGAGGTGATCGCTAGAACAGAAAAACATCATATGATCAACAGGAATGGTAAAGTAGATGTAGTTTCGGTAGACCGACTCAAGCCAGCGTATATAGAACAACCTTGTGAAAAACAATCGACAGGTTCTAAAACACCATATGTACGCAGGAGTCATCAAAGCACTTTGAAAATGATCCTCAATCATCAACATCTGAAGCTAAGCCAAAAGAGACTAGTACGCGGCAAACACGGTCAGGTAGGAAAGTTCATTTTCCAGACCGTCTAGCGTATTAGACATCTTGAGAATAACAACTTGCCGTGCTGTCTATCTTGTTATACTACCTGATGCCAGTTTTCTTTCCTGCTCGTTGCTTTCCAGTGTTTGCCAGGAGAGGAAAGAAGAACCTTAGCACGAATAAGAAGATTCTCATGTCGACAAAAGGCAGAAGGATTGCGTTGGACAACACACGCAACTCAAACATCCTTGTTGCACTACTACATTCTGCTCCCACATTTTCATTGTATCTTCGCTAACAACTTTACCTGCATGCCTCCTGTGCCTCAGCCTCGGGCATTTTAAGCGACACTGTATCAGGTAGAGGTCAGTTTTCCCGGCAATTCCCACCGGGTTTTTTACTCCTGGTCGCTTATCACCGTGCGGCTACCGCACTGGTGGGGAGGTATGTAGGAGCTTTAACTTATTTTGCTACTTTTAGCTTATTTCTCTTTGCACAGGGAAGATACTAGCCACAATCATGTGACGCTAACCACATCATTCAAAAGCTATTGATATGTATACAATCAATGGACAACTTACTTTGAACTCTGGCTTATACCATCCAGCCAAACACCACCTGTGTTTTCCCTGTGCAATCTTTCTCTCCTACTGTCGTAGTGTATTTTCGGGAGCCTCCCAAAATATATCATTGAGATACCAACAAGATTTTATTTCTAACATCCAGTAAGAACGACGGGACATGGCTATTTTTGGACTCCGCACCTAAGCAGCGCTCCTACAGTATATTACATGTTTACGGATAATACAGTAGGTTCTAACATTTGGATACCACCATCGCGCTTTTACTAGTCGAAGGCATTGCTGGACTCCTTGCATCCAGCATAACTGATGCGCGAAATGCAACTGATAACCGCGCGATACATATATATATATATATATATATATATATATATACCACTCTGTAAACAGACAAACGTGCCATCCGAACCACGGTAGTAGAAAGGGGAATATAATGTGCGCATGTCCTTTTGAGTATGTTGATTGCTTGCTTTTGTGTTTAGTTCAAAATTAAAACTTACATGATGAAGAGATGGTGGAACAGCTTTGACTCCATTGATTCCTATAGCGGGCCATAGCCTCTAAGACCTCCAACCATCGGGAATCTGTGTCACTTGGTCCACCGTCTGGGAAACGCACGGATCCAACGGACGCTTGACAAGAAGAGTCTGCACGCGTCTTTTCCAGGTCATCGGTTGTCCGCCGCGGTTCTTTTTCCGTTCGCTTCCAGCAAGTGCAAATAATGCGCGACGTGGAAGGTGGTGGGCAAGCATGCGCCGTGCCTGACCGAGCCAACGCAAGCGGTGCTGGATGACTACGCTCTGGAGACAAGGACTGTTCGCTCCCATGATTCTGCTTCTAAATTCCGCATTGCTCACATAGTATTGCCCGTTGAATGCTTACTTATGGCAGTAAGGCTTTCAGGTAAGTCCTACTTCTCTCCCTCTTATTATTCTTTTTTTCATAGATTATCATGGCAGCGAAGCATCAATCCAAATGGCTGACATACTGCTGTTGTTGATTGATTGACTGATTGTTACCCTCATACGCAAACAATGGAACGCAAGCAGCCGTTGTCGAAAGTAAACAGTCATCTCAAACGTTTCGATTGAACAGGGTAGGTCACGCAGCCGTACACTAGGACAGCACAGACTGTAGCATTGTACACTCGGCCTTTGAGCTTGAGAATGACATCGCGATGAAGCCACAAGTGTCTCAGGTTAATAAATGTAAGGCTCTAGCTTTGGCAATTCGTTGCGATATCTCATCGCTAATACCGTCACCAGCAGCGATGTAACTCCCGAAGTAAGTAAAGCTGTTAACAAGCTCTAAGCTGACACCCGAAATGGAAAGCGTAAGCACAGTGGCTTATAAGTCCTGCAGCAAAACTTTACACTTGGATGGGGCAAAATACGGAGCATACTTAGATGCCTTTATCGCTAGGTGGTTCAGAATGTTGTGAACAGCTTTCGAGTCGTCCCCCAGCAAGGAGATGTCCTCAGTATAGACCAGGTCCACGACTCTTCTCCCGGGCTGAAGCTCAAAGCTGCAGCTCTGGATTCCATCCAGTGGGCAATGTAGAACGTCTTCGATAGCAAAGTTGCACAGGAACGGCGAGATAGAACAAAGTTGGTGCACTCCACTGGTAACAGGAAGGGGAGAAGAAAGCCTGCCATAAGCTCTAACTTTGCCAGAGGCGTGGCTGTATAGCTCTTTCAAGGGTATGACAAACTTGTCGGGAACACCATTCCGATGCAGACAGTTCCATCGAGAAGACCTATCTATTGAATCAGAAGCGGCTCGGATATCCAAGAAACACAACTGTTGTTGGTCTACGATGGACACGATGATGTTCGAGATTTTGACTTAACGGGAAAATTTGGTCAGTGTAACCACGGTCAGAATGAAAGCCAGTCTGTTCCTCACGACACAAACTCTCGCGGGTAACTGAGAGGCTCCGAAGCAGAATGAACACAAAAAGCTTGGACGCGACAGAGAAAAGTGTGATTCCTCAGTACTTGGTGTATTCCTTACGAGAGCCTTTCTTGTGGATCGGAACAGGTTCTCCCCATGGGTTAGGAACCTTCTCATCGCTCCATACTTTAGTGAACAGTGAGAGAATTTCGGTGACAACCATGTTCCCCCATCTTCGATTAAGGCCGAAAGAAGACTGCCAAGGCAAGGAGCTTTGTGGCTTTCAGAGTCTGGAGTTCTCTCCGTATTTCTGCTTCAGTGAGAGGACCTACGCAGACTGACCAAGGATCACATGATGGTAGTAGATGTTTAACCGGAGGTTGGGTTTTTGCAATTAAACTGGTGAGCAGTGTGCTCTGCATGGCGATCCAGATATGTGCTGAGGTTGGTGATCTTTGTATCGTCTGACTCACAGATGGTCTGACTGATGGCCCGAACTTTGCGTCCGGTGGATCTGAAGACATACAACGACCTGCGGCTACTACCAGCAGAGAAAGCAACTACCTTTTCCTTGAACTGTTTAGATCACCAGGATTCACGGTTACGTCGAATACTCGCTTTCAGTTTTCTGTAAACAGAAAGGCGGAGCTAAGTGTGCTCCACACTGACGGATATAGCTCACCGATAATCGAGAAGATCCGTGCAGGTGGCCGTAATCTAACTTTTATCTGTTTAACGAACAAGACCGCAACTGGATAAACCCGCTGAAAACATGCTCTGTTGCAATCATGACCAATGCTGATCAACGTCCCGAGGAGGCGGGGAAGTGAAGCCCACACGAAGCTGATTTTGTTCTTCCAATTGCACGATTTGGTCTTCCAGTTTACCAGTGTTGGGTAGAGTTGGTTTAATCTTAGACGAGCCACCGAAACGCACTCAAAGCGACGCACGTACTAACGAATGATCAGATTCTACGCATCTTGACCAACAGAAACTACAGTGCCGAATATGGTCAAGCCAGCGATGACGTATGTCGATGTGGTTAGTCTGTGACCAAGGTTGAGGGGATGATGGAGCGTGCAAGGTAGTGTAGTGAGGCCTAGGGTCGCAAACTTCATGCTAGAGAGGTAAAGTTCGTGGACGGCACACAAACTGAATAGTCTTTATCCATTGTCTGAGCGAACATCATCATATCCATGCGGGTTTCCAAGATGACGTTCGCTTGGTAACAAACGACTAACACGTGAGTTGAAATCCCCGCCATAGTAACGATGTCCGTTTCGGGACCTTTGAAAACCAGTCGTGAGGATTCTGATAGAATTGGTCCTTGACGGTATCCGGGCTACAGTCAGTGGGAACATAGGCGAAGGGTATAAAAATAGCACGTCTGTCTTCACAATGCTTATTAACCTTGCACTAGTTGCGGGGCCTGACGGCCCAAAGACGACTGTTATTTGGAATCTATGTGAGAAGGGCGGCTTCGGCTCTGGCACTAAGGACGATCCGAACACCGGCTTGCCCAGAAGCGGGTGCCATAGCATTTCCAGAAAACCGAAATTGGAAACTGCTATAGGGTAAACTGGTGAGGACAATATGTAGCCTGTGCTGGAATCCTGAAGTCCAGTTTCGGACATAAATAACAGACATCAATTGTAAATTCTTAGAGTGCGCGCGAAACCGAGTTGTTGTCCAACCTGTTTTAACGCCGCCAAGTTGAACTGTGACTTCAGTTTCAGTATCGAAGAAGTACGAATCCGGGATTGTTCAATCCCAGTTTGGCGCTGGGTGATTGTGTCAGAGGACTGATCGGCAACAGTGATGTCGGATGAAGCATTGCTACTCATCGGGGGAAGAATGCTACAGGGAGGAGTATATAAGCGAGTGGCGTATGATGGAAGAGTGTTTGCGGTAGTAGCACGAGTGCAAAGCGTCAGTAGAGCGAAGAGTGCAGTTTAGTTCCATAGTTCATCTGTTCGTGAGGTACTACCCGGTTGCCTTGGCTGAAGTAGGGGGTTGTACTAAGGGGTCGCCATTCCGGTCCTTTGGCTAAGTGGCCTATCCGCAAGGCAACTGGGTGGATTCAGGGAATCGTGCCCATTGGGAGGCAGTGACCGATTACTCCTTTCATCCGCTTTTCGTTTGGTCAAGTAAAAGGAGGGGACCAATACCCCACAAAATGACAGCACCTAGCAGCTGGAATACAATGGTCCACTGGAGTAAAGCAAGGGACAGTTAACTTATTTAGTGACAAGTCACATCCACCACGTCGCAGTGTTGTTATATGGACATAGGTGCCTTTTGTAGGGAGGACGCTTGCCAGCGAAACCCACCACGTCCTAGAACACTACCGACGAACCATTCGCTGGAACGGGAAAATCCCGACCCACCCAGCTGGCATCACGCGGAGAATGTTCAGTGAGCAGACGGTACTGGAAAATGATCGACTCGTTGTTTACGTATGTTTGTTATATGAGTACATACAAGGGTACAAATTGGTCGATGCTCGTCGAAACATGTGTCGCCTGCTAGGCACGGATGCTCCAGTTTACAGTATAGTGACATCTTAGTTCCGTCGATTCAAAGTAAGCAATTACGGGTCGTCAAACCTCGGAGGTCAATGACGCAAGCTAGTGGATATTGTCAACAACCCACAGGAAGCGCTAACGGCAGATCGATGACAGAGTGTATGTAAAGTTTCGACACGCCTTCGCCATCCAGAAACCAGCGTTCATTGACATCTGCGCCAATCCGGAATGGTCACAAAGCCCAGACAAATTGTAGCACACGAATTGACTGATGATCAGCTTTGGGATTTCGCACTAGTATTGCCCATCTGGGGATGCAATCTTCGATGGCGGAACGATGTCATAACTGGAGACGCAATGTGGGTGCTCCATGTCAATTATAGCAGGAAGCTCAGCGGATCGCAGCAAAGGAAACGCCAGTACAAGTCTCGAAAAGCGAACTACACTGTAAAATGTGACACTGTGGTTCTTGTGCGATCGCCTCGGCGCCATTTATTGAGAAATGCTCCCTGAAGTACCACGGTTACTGTCTAGGTCCACTGCTAACAACTAACAATATAGTCTACCAACACCGAAAACAGTGTGCAACAGCGGCCCGAATCCATCTCCCGAAACCTTCTCATGTGGCAAAGATGACGCGTCCCATGATTCAGCAGCTATCGATGCTCCTGTGCATTAAGCATTTAACCTGGACCTTGCTTCTACTGACTAACGTCTTTTCCTCTCGGTGTAAAATCACACATCAAGGCTGAGAGATTCGATGACCGCAATCATATGGAAACGTGTCTTGCTCAATACTTTAACAGCCACCCCAACTCGTTCTATGAGATAGCCACCGACAACCTGACTGCTTGGCTGCATGTGTCCTGAGTATCTGCACATGTCTACCGAGCGGTCACAACAAGTGTCCTTCTGCGTTATTCGCCTTTAAATCTTCGGATTTATCTTCACCGAGACCTAGGTGCAATCATTCGATTTGGCTCCGCCAGCTCCTCCTACCACTGTTCATCTTTTGTATCCGTCATCCGCGGATCACCAGCAAATTGTGCTTTTGCAAGTTCAAAGTTAACCGTGCTTGAATCTTATCGGAGAATTTATTTTTCCTCTCGTCGCACAAGAACGCTTGTGATCTTCTTTTAAAGATCTTTTGATTCTGCCAGGTGTGCAAATCCAACCCTGTTGTTAGTTGTGTAATTTTCCTAATGAAAAGTGTGAAAAGTTGGCGGAAACAGTTGAGCAACTGGTGAACGCTAGCAACGAATCTGTGAAAGTAAACAATGCTACACTTGCATCTGAACGAACACCTACAAACTCCCCGTTTAGGCCGAAAAAGAGGGCCAGGCGTCCCAACCTCACCACAGCGTCTCGGTCGCCAACGGCCCCTAGCCACAGGACTCCACTAAGTGAAAAAGTTGTTTACAACCCACATGATTCTACGTTCTCCAAGGGTGTAATAACTAGTAATTCAGTTGACATACTCGAAACACAAAACTCCAGCAAGCCCACGGTAAATAATAACTGGACATCCTACGCAGCCGTTGCTTCTAAGAAAACGCCGTCAAAGGCACGTGTGACTCCAATTACCGGAGAGGGCAAAACCTCGCCTCAACATGGATCGCTATCGCCAGTGCGACCCACAAATCTCCAAAAAACAAAAGAACCTAGTGCTCTTAAGTCGCGAACCACAAGGCCGAATCATAGTGCCTTAAGCCTTGTGTGCACTAACGTTCCTGAATCTAAATCCAACAAAATAAGGGGTAAACTGATAGACGATCGTAGTCAGTGGGATTCCATCTGTAGTGCCATCAGCATGCGCCCTGAACCCACTACGCTGAGCCGCATCGCACGACACCCAAACTCCTTACAATATGGTGAGCCTCGACTACTTCTAGTAACACTACATTCCGTGGACAAAACGGAATCCATTCTGCTCGCTGTGAATCGACACCACAGCGCATCAAACGGAGTATGTATCTTACCGGATATTCCGTGGAAAGAACGTTCAAAGGATATGAACAGTCAACAGGGAAGTAGCAAACACCAGCTGAAAACCGTCAGTATTCATGGCGTACTTGGGTCTCAAGCTTCATCTCCTGGAGAAGCTCAGGCACATGACCTGGAGCAATAGCGATACATTCGTGAGGAGCTGTCTTTAGAAAAAGTCATTGCTACTTCCCTGACAACGATTTTCGTGTCACCTAATTACAAAGGTTGTGGTGCTAGGTTGCTGAAGTTGGTTTTACAGTCTAAGCTAACTTTACAGACAGTCCCAGTGAACCCGGGTAACTTCCGGAACATGCTACCAACAGAAATTCGGCTAAAAGCAGCAGGTTTACGGCCAGAGGCTACTGGTTACTCAATGGAGAGAACCAACTCAGTGGGAACACCATTTGTTACAGAGTCCACCACAGAGACTAATCTGACAGTCGTCATAGCATCCGGCGAGACACCGCAGGAGTTGATTGACCACCAGAATCATCATGAACCCGACTGCATGGTGTGGAGAGTTATTCCGTCGTTCTCGCGAGCCTAAGACTATTCAAAAATGAGTAGCGGCCGACCTCACGAGGGCCGGCCAAGTCTCAAACCTGTTGTCTGCCTCCACAAACAACGTTCTAACATATGAATCACTCTCCTGTTTTTATACCAGCGGACAAGCTTTTAAGCAAACTGACGAAGGTTTGTCTGCGTCAGGCCTCGATATCAAGGAACCTCGTTATGATAACCGAGACCTGGTTGAGTGAAGCGATCACTGATGCAGAAATCGCACTACCTGGGATGTCTATTCTACGCAACGATCGACCAAGTAGAGGAGGTGGAGTCCTACTTTATTATCGCAGCGAACTACACCTTGATTTCATCGATGACCCAGAGGTTCAGATTGTCGATGCGTTTTGGTGCCGTCTTCACCTAAGCCGTAGGGAGGCATGTTTGTTGGGTGTCGTGTATTGCTCTCCGTCGGCTACTTTGGAAATGGACAACCGCCTAGCCTCCCCAATGAAGACCACTCTGTCACAGTCGTACGGTCACATTCGTCTGCTTGGTGACTTCAATATTCACATCATAGAAACCCCAGCCTGTATCAACGAACACTTCAAAATGGAAGTACATGAGATAATTAGTGGACTATCCCTCAACAATTATATTGTAGCAAAAGAACAAACGCGGCAATGAAGCACGATCTTTATTGGCGCGAACAAACACCACCTACCCACTCACAAGGGCACACATTACTGGGTCAAGTTTCTTTCCCACGTTGCACCATCCCTCCTGGCCTCCGCTCGTGACACTTCTATGCTCCTTCTGGCGTACGGGAACGCATCTTCGATGTCCGTTTCGCTCGTGTATCTTCGCTTCCACGCCTCCGATTCTGACGAGCCCGGAGTCGTTGGATAGCGTGCGCTTTGCTTGACCGTGGGTGTATCACTCTCCCAGGGGTTGTTCCTTGAAGATGCGATACCGGCGGTTTTGTCCGATTTATTGCGTCTTCAACAAATTCCCCACCTGCTTTGCCTGCCTCGGGCTCACCTACGGATGCCGCTCCTGTCCCGTTTTCGTCCAGTTCTATTGGGCCTGGGTTTCTCCAGCGAATCGCCCCCATTGCATCGGTCTCTCTATTCGTCCGCCTCCGTTTTAATGGTCTAACCGTCCTTTGGGCAAGCGCTGCCTTCCTCCTTCCTACAATATCACATCTCCCACAAGATTCAGGACGGGAAATAAACCGACTGTCCTGGATCTCCTATATACTAACGAAGAGCTTATTATCGAAACGGTACCGATAGAGAGTCCTTTGGGCCATAGCGACCATGTAACACGCATGTTCAATTACATCTGTTATGCAGAGTATTCCTCAGAAAACACAGGGGGTCTCAGCTCATTACGGCGCTCTAATCAAACTTATAAATACTACGAATTGGGCATTTCTAAGAGAACGATCCCCTGATGTCGCCTGGTCTTATTTTGCACACCAATTCGACACGTTAGTAACTAGTGCTTCTGGAGAAAGGCCACCGCGAGCGAAGACAGTAAAATCATTCATCCGCAGCAGGACACGGAAGTGTATCATTAAGAGGAATTTACTCTGGCGAAGATACAAAGAGTCACCGAGTGCCGAAACATGAGAAGCCTACACTATCCAAAAAATCACTGCGTAAACTTGGTACGCGAAGATAAACTACAGCACCGACAGAATCTAGCTGAGAAATTACTTTCAAACCCCATGCTCTTCTACAGACACGTTAAGAAGCTCCGCAAATTGCAGCGAGGAATTCCTGCCTTACAGACGTTATGTGGACTCGCACAAACCGCAACTGAGGCGGCCAACGCCTTATGTCAACAATTCGTCTCGAAAGTTTCAAAGCACGACATCGCCGCGGACGTTTTTCCCGCACGTTATACCACCACCAGGACTTAGCCACATCATGTTTACGACTGAGGATGTTATGAAAAGGATAATTGCACTGCGCGGGCATACCTTTCCCGGCGTTGATAATACTCGTCCAAAGGCGTTGAAATTGGCTCCAATAAACCTGGCGGACCTACTCTGTAAGTTCCTTCAACGATGACGAGATGCGGGTGCCAACAATGTGGAAGCGGGGAATCGTCACTCCCATCCATAAGGGGGGAAGTCGTACAGATCCGGCCAACTATCGCCCGATAACACTACTTCCGGTGCTCTCCAAAATCATGGAAGCGATTGTTGCCGAAGCGCTGATGAACTACTTAGAAGAAAGCAATTTCAAAGCATAAAAGCAACATGGATTTCGGAAGAACCGATCTTGCACTTCAAACTTGCTGCTTGCTTGATCCATTTGGACGGCGACCGTCGACAGCGGCGTAGGTGTTGATACAACGTATCTGGACATCCCAAATGCCTTTGATCGTCTAAACCACCGTATCCTCCTTCATAAGCTGCAGTGCTGTGGCATTATCTACCCCATCCTCGGTTGGATAGGTAACTTCTTGCTTCAACGACATCTGAGTGTAAGAGTTCGCGGCGTCATCTCTGATCCAGTCGACGTTAAGTGCGGAGTACCCTGAGTATAGTGTCCACGACTATTCCTGATTTACATAAACGATCTCGCGACAGTGGTCACCTCCAACTCCTTACTCTTCGCTGGTGATCTCAAGATAAGGCGAGTCATTAGAATAAAGTGACGATTCAGCCCCTTAAGATGATCTTTGGAGGGTCTACGAATGGTTGACTTCGAACCTACTTCAGTTCAACGCTACAAAGTGCAAGGTGTTGAGCATACGCCATAAAGCCACTTGCGAATACAGATTGGGACATCGAATATTGCAACACACTTCAACGGAATGCGATCTAGGTGTGATAGTGCAGGAAGATCTTGGCTATTCCCGTCAGGCCGAGAATGCCTCCAAAATAGCTAACCAACAACTTGGCTTTTTGCGGAGGGACTTCGGGCGCTTTGATCCTTCCATCTTTTCTCAGATGCTCAACGCCTACATTCGGCCTCATTCTGAGTAGGCCATCCACGCCTGGCATCCATGGCAAAAGCAAGAACTTACCGCCCTTGAACTGCCACAACGAAGGGCGACCAAGCACGTAAAGGGCCTGTTTCATCTCCCTTACCGATTGAGGCTGAAAACTCTCAGGGTCTACAGTGGACAATATTGGCGCCTGCGTGGCAACTTGATAATGACTTATATGATCCTGAGGAATCCAAACCATTCTTGTCGTCACCTACTAAAGCTGAATCGCAATACCACACTCAGAGGACACCAGTTAAAGCTGGCCACACAATACAGCCGGTTGGAATGCCGCCGGAATTTCTTTTCTCTTCGTGTGTGTCAACACTGGAACGCTCTTCCCACATACACTGTTTCTTCCCCCCACGCAAACGGTATTCAAAAGACGTCTGGATGATTCGCTTATCCACTTACATTACGCTATATAATCAGTGATGTCCACGTCAAACCAACGCGAAAAAAAACGGTGCTCCTTCTCAGCTTTTGTGCTTCACTACTTACACACTGCTGTTGTGGAATATCGTTCGGATATACTGCAACTGCATTCATCAATTACGTCAGCCCAAGAAGGCGACACACGAGTAAGCGTTGTCGTTTATTTTGTTCTTAAGACATACCTTCCCCATATTACTTTCCCATATTAGTGTACAGTAACAATTCAATACCCATCCTAAAATATTTTAATGAAGAAGGGCATCTGAATTGCTAGACGCTTAAATTGATGATGTACGCTTATGTTTGCTTTCACTTCAACCATCCTTCGGGATTTGTAACGCAATCGCTTTTTTACCTGTAAGACATCATTGTTCATTCACTGGTTGTTGGCAATACGTCGTCAAAAACAATGGATGTCACATCAAACAAATATTGTTGCTTGCTTTTTATAAACACTAATCGAAATTGTGCCACCTTAATCAATTAATTACGAGGCAACCTAATACAAGACCATGATCCATGATGACTTACCTGGCTAAAAGCAGGTTTTTAAATCTAAAATGTAGCAGACAGGTGTAACGGGCTAGGCTTATACCTAGGCGTATGCAACTGAACCAGACAAATTGCACGCCTTGTGTACTGAGCAGCGTCACCTGAGATCTTTTCCCTAATAGCTTGTCGAACGCAATGAAACCTCAGGGTCTATTGAACATAGTGCAATCTGGCGCGTTGCGTTTGAACTAGAGTCGATTACCACACTGCCAGCCACAACGTTTTCACCATCAGTCACTAAAGGAAACTTGAATAAACTAGCTACCATGTATCGAATTCCAAGCACAGATTCGAATTTTGTGGACTTCAAAGTAAGCTGCGCTATCGCAGTCCTAGCATCGGGAAATCTGTTTGGAGGTAGTACAATTTTATATTTGGAGGGCTATAATCGCCATTTTAATAAGCATATTGTTTTCCTTGTGTTAACACTCACTTTTATTCGCTGCGGATTTCTTTACGCCAGAAAGTGACCTAAGTGCGGCTCGTCACGTGATCCTCAGTTTGTGATCACCGGAAAACTAGTCGTTCTAATTGTTGGAAGGACAGGCCGGGCAACTTAAATCCACGGAACTATAAGAGAGGGATGAAAGCGTGTGAGAAAATTTGATGAGGGGCCGTTAGTCCCCCAGCTGAGAGACGGCGTGATCCGACCTAGTTACTGGGTTAGTTTATGGTTGTCTATCAGCTGTTCAGTGTAACTGAATTTCGTTTACCAAAGTCACGTTCGCATATGTTCCTTTTTGGTAAACAGGAAAACTTGTGGATTAAGATGAACGCCCTCCTGCTGTAATTAACTGTCCAACTTCGGCTTGCTTGGGGATTAAAAGATATATTGAGCTCATACTGAATGTGTTGTAAGGAACCGATTCTGTAAACTGCGGTTGATTACCCATCGACTGAGATCTTTCACCTCAAACAGTTGTATTTTGCCTTTAAATATGAGTCCATTTCGTCTCGCAGAATACTACAATGAATATGCTGTATGTATTGACTTCTGCATCCACTAACGCGTTCTAAATTCAGGATAATTAGCTTACCTGCAAATTGACACCCAATGGCTTGTTGTCGAACTAACTATAACTGGACTCCATCAGACTCCTCATTCAAAGGAGACCTAGTTATTATCGGGAGTGTGAACGAATTGCAAAGCTTGGATAGCGTATTCAACATGCGGGCGCACGTAGGAATTGTGCATCATTGGGAAGATTGATGGGTCAAATCTCCCGAATGCCTTCGCAGCATGCCGACGTGCTGGTTGCCTCTTTTCGCAGCTACCTCAGCCTGTTTTGAACAGTTGAGGTCGCTCTGTACGATCACACCAAGGTCACGTTCCTGGGAGCTGGTCTGCAATCCGTTTGTCCCAAGTAAATAGGTGTAGTTATGTCTATGGCGTAATTGTACAACGCGACATTTGTCTACGTTGAATGGTAGGGCGTTTTGAACTGACCAGTTCGACACTGTGTTAAGATCGCACTGGAGCCGTTCGTGGTCGTCCGGTCCTCTGATCCTTCGCCATATCTTGATATCATCAGCGAAAAATAGGAAATCGGAAGCAATTGATCTCGCCAAATCGTTAATGAACACCAAGAATAGACGAGGTCCAAGAACCGAGCCTTGTGGTACTCCACACGCCACATCGATTGCATCAGACAATGATTCTCGGACTCTCACCACTAGCCGTCGTTCGTGTAGAAAATTGCTAATCCAACTCAGGATTGGGTCGCCAATGCCGTAGTTCCGAAGCTTCTGAAGGAGAATTCGATGGTCTAAGCGATCAAACGCTTTTGAAAAGTCCAGGTAGATGACATCGACTCCTACTCCATCATCAACAGCTTCAGTCCAGCTATTACGTGCAATTAATAGGTTAGTATTACACGAATGCTTTTGACGAAAGCCATGTTGCTCTGAGGCTATTAAGTTGTGGCTTTCCAGATACTGCATCAGCGCATCTGCGATGATTGATTCCATCACTTTGGATAGTACGGGAAGTAGTGTTATTGGACGGTAGTTGGCAGGATCAGTGCGGCTACCTCCTTTATGGATAGGAGTGATGACCCTCGCTTCCATACTGGTGGAATATGGTTCTCTTCTAGACATCGCTGATAGAAAACAGCCAGTGGTTCTGCTAGATCACTAGCTACCGCCTGCAGAGCCTTTGGTCGGATGTTGTCGACTCCAGGAGAACTGTGGATACGCAAGGATAACAACTTCTTCAACACAGCTTCCGCAGTGAAGGTGATGTTGTCTAAACCAGATGGTGGAGTATTAGAAATGAGGAGAATGTTTGGGCTCGTTACCTGCTGGAAAGTTTGGGAGTAATGAAGCCGTAGGAGATCAGCTGCTTCCATTGCTGATCGCGTGCACCCATCAGCCGTGACTAGTGCTGGAATCCCCCGCTTCACCTTTCGAAGGCCGTTAACGTGCCTGTACAGAAGTTTGCGGTTCGTGCAGAATCGCTTCATTAACTCCTGCTGATGCGTGACCTTGTCTTCGCGGATCAGTTTCACACAGAAGTTACGATGTGTCACGTATGCAGTCCAGGTTTCGGCATTCGAGCAGTCCTGGTGATCTCGCCATGCCAAATCCCTCCGGGACATACATTTACGTGTTCTGCTCCTCAGAAATGACTTATGCTTGTTTTTGGGTTGGAAGGACTTCTGTTCCGATGCGTGCGCAACCAGTGTGCTAAACGTCCTTGTAAAGGTTTCCCAGGCAACATCTGGGGGCATTCGGTTAAGAAAGTCCAAGATGTATCCTTAACAAGCTTAGATAACACATTGTAGTGCGTGACAGTATGCACTTTATCATCCTCCTTTTCAGGGTACTCCGCATAGCATATATAGTCAAAGAGTAGAGTAACATGATCACTACGACCCAGTGGTGTGCTTGTAACTATCCCGTCAACCATGAGTTCTTCGTTAGTTAGCACAAGATCCAGTATCGACGGCTTGTTTGCAGTTCGAAATCTGGTGGGAGAGGTTACGTGGTTGTACAGAGGGTGGCTAGCAATTAGCTCTTGCAAGCAGGCTTTAAACTGCGTACCGTCGGTTGCCGGCGTTTCTATGTCGTGCACGTTAAAGTCTCCAGCGATAAGAATGTGGGTGTAGGACTTGTTCAAAGCAAACTGAAAAACGTGGTTCAGTTTGGAGTCCATTTCCGACGTTGAGTTTGGTGGGCGGTAAATCACGGCTAGTAGACATGTGTCCTTGTTTCGCAACCATAGGCGGCACCAAAGCGAATCAGGAGCTCGGATTTCCGGGTGATCGACAACTTCACATCGGAGGTTTGTATTATAGTAAAGAATCACACCGCCACCCTTTCCGGTTCTATCGGTCCGAAGCAGCGACATACCGGGTAAATTGATCTCAGAATCGGTTATCTCAGGGTTTAACCATGTCTCTGTAATCATGACGAGGTCCCGCGGTTGTGAGGCATGGAGTTCTCTAAGTTCGGCCAACTTACTTAGAAGGCCTTGGGCGTTTGTGTACATGCAAGATAGAGCTTTTGTTGTTAGGAGTGCGTTGATGGATGTCAACTTTGTGTTAGTTTTTAAGCCGGCCGTTAGGTGGCCGGCCATTAATCGTTTTTTGGTTTATGAATTTCAGTCAAGTTGCATGGCATTATTGAGCGTTCCTGAACAGACGTTTCACTCGTGCTGTGCTCTGTCCTGTTGTGTACCGTGGGCGCTGTTGTGTCGGTCTCTCCGCAGGACTGTGCAGATAAAGAATTTGCAGCGTTTGCAAGTTCCATCGAATTGCTTACGACTTTTGGCCGTTCGCCTGCTGCCTTTAATCTGATCTCTGTTGGTAACCTGGCTCGAAACTTTAATCAGACGAAAGTGGGAAGGCGGTTGGTTGCACTGTAAATGGGTGTAACTCGTATATGTAGAAAGATGCTGACCATAATGGTACTCAGTGTCAACTGAGACCAGGGAATTTAACCCATACGAAGAGTTTCTCTCAAGCTTCCGGACACCCACTTCCAGCCGTAATAAGGAAACGAGTGTGGGGCACATAAGTTCCTAACAGCCTAGTAACTGTGTGCATTTTTGGTTTTTGGGTTCCTAACATTTGATTTTAATTTTAAGCAAATGATCTGATGGCCGAGGTAAAAGTAAGTCTCATGTCGTTGTAGTTGCTAGTGGTTAGCGGAAGATCTGAGTAAGAAATTTGCTATTTTATAAATCTGTCTCTCTCAGTCGAACTAGTGTCGAATACCAACGTAGGACGCTTTTAGCATCGTTCAGCAAGTATGACTTGAATAAACCTGCTTCACTGTACAGAGTTTTCTAGCACCGAACCAAGCAATCTAGGCCAACATAGTCTCGGAAGTCGAACCACTATTTTGCAAGTACTCTGGTTTTACGAATTCCACGGTGGCTCAGCGTATGTCGATCTGACATGCACGGTCCCTGTTCAAATCTGTCAATAAGTGCAGCTCGTCCTCCGGCGTTCCTGTAGTGTTTTAAAGGATGGTGTTCGATGAGCGTTGCTTGCACTAATCCTTTCCCTCTTGGTTCCCTCCGGTGCTTTTTGCTCTACCATCTGCCATGCTTCCTTCGTTGTTCTATTCAGCCCGACGTTTAACCAGGTGGTTGTATCATGAGCCTGCAACCGTCTAAGAGGCATGCATCTTGTTATGAATCTCCAAGGATCTATGATGACCCGCTGTAGAGGTTAAACCAAAAAGTATTTGGAACGTCAAGTCGAACGAGGATAATAGAGGACATCATCCAGGCTCATTGCATCAATCTGGCATGGGAACCAGAAGCAGCTTCCTTTTGACCACCTTCTCGATACCAGCCGTCAAGTGGACGTAAACCATATCATTTGTGTAAGGTTTCCACTGCAGTTGGAAAACTTATCTTTCCGTAAGCATGCAACAACCAAGGTAATCTTCATTCTATTGTTACAACCGCACTTATGCTCGCTGAAAAAAACGGATCCAGGTTCTGCAGCTATCCTGGCTATCGAAAGCGAAAGACGCTGTGGTCACTTAAGTTGGATCGAAAATACCTAATGCCGTAGATTAGGTTTCTTTTCTACTCATGGACCGGTTCCCCACCTGATCCACATAATTTAGACCAAGCTGATCAACTTCCTTTCCCATTGCGACCTTGCCGTATGAATGCCCACCCTCTCCTTGATGTTCACTTCTTTCTGATTTAAACTCGTGACTTATCAGCGTCCCCACGTATCCTTTCCGTCGATTAGTATCCCCGACCTAATTATTGGGGCTGCATTAAAAATGGCACACTAGAGCAGATAAAGCCTAACAAGATAAACGGTAATGTCCTCATCTTGTTCGGTTTAATGCCTACTTCCTGCAAGCTTCCCTGCCCACAGCTAAACAGCTGACTCCCTCTAACCAGCCTTATCATGTATTACGTAAGGCTTAGAGCGGAGAATTCGACCTCACCACATGGTCTTTTGCTTATAAGTGAATTCAAGTTCAAGCTCAGATGGGACTGAAACAATAGGATGAATCCCGTAAGTGTCCCTTCTTATGCTGATCGTTGATCCAGGAGTTGATATGGGTGCTCCGACTCCTTGATGGATCTAAATCGAAACCACCCTGGTCCACTAATTTAATGCCCATGTTCCTTGCATTGGCAGTCCCTGCTATGTCATTTACGTGAAGTAAGTATGAGAGAAAGAAAAATCGAAAGTATGGCGCAACGGGAATCAGTTAAAAGAAGAGAATACTACCAACGGTGAGGGAAAGCACAGAAAAGAGCATCCGAGTAGGCAGATGGGAAGTAGTTAGGAAAAAGGAAAGATTTCGTGTTGAAAAGAGTGTCGCACGCAGCCTTCTATATGGAAAGTATATTGCGACGCTGTGGCTCAGCTAAACGCGAACATAAGTATGCATCTTATGATAAAATAAAACTGTGGTAAAACAGACAAAAAATGCAAGTGCCTGACAAGTCACCATCAGCGGAAAGGGTACAACCCATAATAAATGTGTCGGTAAAACTAACGTGCATCGACTGACTCACTGTAGGATATATATGTGCACAAAATCAATTTCGTAATTCTGTGCCCCCACACGAAATTGGCGAAATCATGTACTATAGTTGAATCATGAATTCGCATCGTGAATCCGGATGAAGTTGGAACGGAACTAAAATACGACGGTTGAGCGTCTCATAACAGGTACCCAGGAATGAACAAATTCTCCAAGTTACATTCATATATGCTGTAAAGTGTCAACACTTTTAAATACCAGTACGTTGAATGGAGCTGTAACTGAGTTCACCTGTTGATCGTTTCTCCGAGCTTGATAAAGGGATTGCATACGTTTCACCACCATGCGAGGTGGCATCTTCAGTGCGGTGATATGCAGTGTACAATCCTGCTTATTGAATCGTCAGTCCGTGATCGACGGGCAGGTGACTTTTGAAGGTGGCAATTTCGATTTGCGCCACGTGATCTCTGCCCATTTGCTTCCGCGGCTGAACCATGTCTTTCTATTCGCCGGAGATCTTTCTTTCTGAGTTGATGGTACAGGGGGGTCGATGTCGATGCGCATATTACTCGGATCATTAGAGGAGTACCATGCTTCTAGGAATTCTCTTCCTTTCTGTGTTGTTGTTTGAGCTAGAATCTCCGTGTTTGTTCCAATTGAAGCTATGTCCCTCCTCATCCACATGCGCTGAGACAAGAGACGATGCGTAATGTCTTTATACAAGCCCTCCGATGTTCTTTTATCCATGTGGATAGTTTCCTTCCTGTCTGTCTGTAACTGAATTGCGATAGATAAACGTTTGCACTGCTGGGGTCCTGGATGGTCAGATTTGTCAATAGAACGTACCTTCAGAGAAGAAGCATGTCGTCCTTGAACCGTAATTATAGGTGGAATTAGACAATTATAATCCATCAGTGGATAAGTAAGCTAAGGATTACCAAGTCCCACAGGATACTTTGTTGTGTTAGTCAATTGATCCACTATGTTAATCTGTCTGCGTGAGATGGATAAGTCGGTTAGTCCTGAAAAATGGACTTCCATTGATATGACGCGTGAACAATGGTCAGTGGTCAATAGTATATTGAGGATAAAAGAAGTCGAAGTTTAACATGTCCCGCCGGATGATCGGTTAAACGGGAGAAAAATAAAGGCCAAAGCGGCAATAAGGAATGGTGAACAATTGCAAATTGCGAACCTGCGGATTACAGTGTTCCCGTCCGTTTTATATACTATCCGCACGGTTATCCTCCGTGGTTTCCGAGCAAAAATGCAGGTAGGTGGACGACAAGTGAATTGAGATGTGCCAGACTGAAACCTTCTGACTTCGACTTGGATCGGCGGTGACAAACATTCTGCGAGAGTTCGGGTCTACAAACAATTTCATTGTCGAGAAGCACGCAACTTCGGTGCGTGCGTTACTGCAAGGGTGCCGGCATGCTACAAACTGAAAAGGACCAGTTTTCACAATACATCAAGATTTTCAGGGAAGTGAAGACACTTGACAGTGAAACGCGATTATGTTCCGGTGTTATTACAGCCACAAACATTGTCTGCTATCACGATCGTTTCTCGATCGACAATCACAAACTTGACAAGCCGACGGTCAACTTAACAAACCGCATGGTCCCAAATGCACCAGGGATACTGCTACAGCCAGACAGAGGAATCGCCTGTGAACAAAGACTCAAGGAACTGCAACTCCTGGAAACCATTTATCTAGCCAGAGTTACTATAACTGTTGCTCTGTCTTCCTGTAACCTTTTATGGCATATAAATAAATAGGCATATTTCCAGGCAGTCGCAATGCACACCGATTTGTAAAACGATCATCTACATGGCGAATTTCATCAGCATTTTTATTTATGACGTTGTATTCACTAAGAATAATTTCTGCAGTGCTTTGCGGCATATGTAATAGTGACATTGTTGGAAAGCTAGTTTGTCATGTTTTTCGCGCCCGATTCAATGAGTGCATTCATGCGTTGCCAAAGTTCCAACACTGTCCACATCCGACATGGAAATAAAAGTTTTAAATGCGAAATAAATATAAATAGACTCTTGCTGGTCCTTAATTTGCAACGGTAGTTTATTCCACAGATGGGCGTACTTCCCCAGGAGGAAATTTAAGCGAGTATTTTGCCTGGTCTTTTGCAAAAATAGTGGACATTTCTGTTACGAATAGGATAGGCTGAAACATTTTGTAAAGCGATAACCGTACCGGTTTAGAGGACGTGCTAATATGTTATAACTGAGAGAAGAATGAGGTTGCTTTTCAGTCGTTGAAGCCAGGTTGAGTGAAGCTGGAGCTGAGCACATCGTTTCTCGTAGATAAGCTTCGATGAGTGCCCCACGATCATTTTAGTAACTGAGCGCTAGATGTTTTCCAAAGCAATGCGGTCTTGCGTAGGTGGTTGTGCATAATAGTGCAATACTCTAGAGTGGGTCGCACTATGAGTTCGAACGCTTCAAGGAGTGTTTGGGATGGGTCCAAGATCTAGTGATGCGGCTTGTGAATTGCTTCGCTTTCGCTACTTGATGTAAGATTATCCGGATAATTTGCATCAGCTGAAGTAGCATGACTTCCGTCAACACCGGTCATGCACCATAAACTAGGCTGTACCCACGGACGCCGCGGATGTA
>OX104068.1:4048752-4117676 GCA_944474145.2 Dicrocoelium dendriticum | reverse complement strand
ATAACAGGTTGGGATCACGTTCTTGGAAAGAGTGATAGAGTGTTCCGGAATGTGGCGTCTGTACCCAGGTAGCTGAGAATATTTACTGAGAATTTCATTAACAGGCGTTCATGTATACTTCTCAGACATAGTTGTAATTTGTCCGTCAGACATGAGTAGACCAGTCAGCTGCAAACAGAAACCAGTGTCGTATTTGATGCGGTTTCCATTTGTTTGTTATGTAGATCATGGGAATTAGCGCTTCAAGCACAATTCTCTGGACGATGTCGCTAGTTATTCGCTTTGGAGTGGAGTGATTTCCGGCCCACTATGTGACTCCTTGGGCTCGGTCGTTTAGGTATGAGTAGAGAGAGCTTAGTAGAGGGCTTCCAATGCCACAAACAACAGTGCCTTGTGTGGCACTCTGTCGAACACACTTTGTTTGTCTCATCCCAGCACAGCTTGCCATCTTATGTACGGGGTCACCCACTTAATTCAGACAATAGCCTCTTTTGGCTTTGTCTATGCGAGACCATATCACAGCTTCTTTAATGAGTTTACCTCCAGGTAGACAACTGATGTAAGTTGAAGCGAATTTTGAGAATTTCTAAGTTATACACATCTGGTCAGGCCATTCACATGGGTTGTGCTTGAGCTCCGCTTCAATAAACTACTGTGTGTTTCACGTTTGGTAGACCGAAGCAAATGGATGACGTTGTGTTTGGATTCTGAAGGCTGGCTTTCAAACCATATGAGCGAAGTACGCAGGCGGAACTGGACCCTAACGTTATCTCATCAGGGATCGCTAGCGATTGACTGTCTGCGCCGACACATCAGCGTCCAACCGGGAGTCATTCAACCCACGGCATTCGGTGCATGGGGACTGCGTAACAACTGTCCGTGATCAAAAACCTGTGATGTATGCTATCCTTGTGTCTATTGAGCGTCTGCTTAAGTACAGCGGTCAGTGACAACTGGAGGTGTCACATAACACCTCGACAAAGCTTTTCATGGAAACGTCCAATTTTTGTGTATGATATCGATGTAAGTACATCCGACCATTTACAGTCGACGCAGCTATCGGCTGACTGACCGAATCCGCACCGAATATTTCAACATAATTGGAGTGCGCCTGATGCTTCCTCAGTCGCAACCATGCGCTTTTCTATAATGCTAGATAGTTCAATAGATGCAGGAAAACTATGGTACGCCATCAATCCTAGGAGTTTGGTGAGAGCATAATGCATACGGCTATGTGGATTTATGGTGACCACTCAAAATGGGATATCACCACAATCGGGGTTCTGTGTTTGATGTCACTGGGTCCATTAAATTGTAGAACAGATAAACGAAATTCAAGCTATGGGGAATGGTTTTTATCGCCTTCAGCCCAAAGTGATACCGAGGTGCTCTTTAACATGGATTGGAAAGTACACACCGGCCCTTTGGTAGGTGTCTCGTTCAAAAGGGTGTCATTATGTTCTCGTTTCAGGATTTCATCGGATTCCTCACTAACAGATGTTTTGTGCTGATGCTTTTCTTGCCTGTTTTTAATGGTTTTCTAAAGTTGTTGGACACGAAATCTGCCAAATACCCGGGACACAGATCCTGTTTACTTTGTCTCTGTCTCGTTGACTGAGATACATGGCGTCGCTTTAGTGATAATACGTAACTGAATAATGAACCCCAGTGCTCTTCGGGCCCATGTGCCAAGCAATCATCGGTGTTTTAAAATAATCATAAATACTGGGATCAAATGTCTCTATGCAATTTACATATCATGTACACCTGCATGAGCTGTTTTATGGTTCAATGAAGCTCGTTCTTTCTGACTGTAGGTCCATTAGGCATTCACTGAAAAGTGCCTATTGAATAGACAGATCCCATTAACTCGTGTAGGTTAGCTGGTTTGAGAACACTTTAAAAGAGGTTTCTATGTAATTCCTTTTACATCTGCCTCCAGTCGCGGTAGCGAACAGTACACTTATCAGCGTGTCTATATGTCTTGTACACCACACAGAGCCGATCTATCAAACAAATGTTTACCACAAAAATAAGCAATAACTTCTCGCTTCTGGTGTTCTAGTAATTTGAACCATCCACTGAAAGCGATTCACTGAAATGATCAACGGGTTATCGGCACAACCAAAATGTCCAGATGGTTTCCTATCTTTAGTTGAACTATGGTTTGCTCAACAGATGGTGTACCACCGTTTACAGTAATGTCGTTCTCATACGCTGCATACGCTGGAGAATATCTGTTTCAATGAGAAAAGCGGAACCCTAAATTCTGTTGGCACAACAGAAACAAGATAAGTGTCATAGAATTGGCTTTGTTGCGTTTGTGCTGTCTGCACTGAAAGCCACACGAAACTGCAGTGATTTGTATCAGCTGCCACTTCCACATGATACGTGGTTGGCGGCATCCGGTTTCGGATTTGCCTGTCACTGTGGCCAGCCACAGAACACCTGCGCCTACAGAGGGACCATGGGTGGCTTGCGCTGCACCACCCACAGCTCCAACCACACACCGCATATCCAGTGTAAACCCGAAGGAATAAGACCGGGAAGCATGTGGATGGGAGCCACGTTTCATCAACGGAGCCGGCCCACACTCCTTCACAGGCAAAAACAAGCACGCTGTATTTGGGAATCAAGCACATACAATTCGGTGGCTGGACCGTAGTCCGCTCCACACTGAGTGCATGGAACCGCTCTTTGAGCCTAGCACGGCCACAAGAACCGTGCACCCCGTCCCCTCCAGCAACGACCAACTGTCTCCTGGAGCCAGTATGAACGATGTAGTGGGTAATAGACAGGTAGGCACCTTGTCAACATACACATCAAGCGCAACCATACCAGGGATATCAAACAACAGCCATTCAATTTAAACGACAAGCTGAAATAAAATAAATCCAATAATGCATACAGATACGGTGGCATAACTCTTCGCTAAATTACCATATGAAGTAAGTTGGTCAGCAACAAATCCGTGATAAGTAAGAAATGTCCACAAGTTACTTAAAATGCTACAAACGCAACAACATTACCGAAGATAAGCGCAATTAGTGTAAGCAACGTGGCCATTTAATAGAACATTATTCAGGGAGGCAGAACAAACCAAATAAAGCGGAATGAAATTTATCCAGCTTAAAAAGACCTAGTTTAAGTGTAAGTTGGTTTCGCCCAACTGCGGTGAAGAAGCATCAAGAATGCAACATCAGCAACATGATACATAATGCATGCTTAAAGCACCCGCGTTATCGACTAAATCGAACGAACTTTGAAATTCATGGCCACAGAACACTGGCGGAATAAGCTTCTGCCAAAGTAAATATTATCAACTATACGTTAATCAGTGAAAATGTGACGGACATAAGAAGACAATTCGCACTGAATGTCCACCAGTCGCGATAATCAGGACCATATCACTACAAATGAAATGTCAAAGTACCCGGCAAACGATGCTATCCTTGGAAGCATAGTACTTCCCAACCAATGTAAACAACTGACATGTTGGACTGGATTCGATACTTGAGACACAACGTGTAACTCGGTGTACTACCCCTAGGTTAACAGCAAGGCAGTCAGTCAGATTTGACAACCGTGGTAACTGCAGAACCTTACGGACCGACGGTATGAGCCACAATCAGAGCGATCAACTGTGAGGTTCACTTGCTAATTGAGCAATTAACACATGGCCCGAAGGCGCAAAGGGTATGGTCTTCCACCCAAGCAGACAATTCTGATAACATGCGAAACATTAGGCGCACGAGTGTCCGAAGCACGCCGGTTATATCATAGATTCCATCGGCCAAAAGACACGACACTAGGGATGTTAGCTTTGCTCGATGACGAGACGCAGACATCATGTTGCATGCGTTAGACAACAGACTGACAACCTTTGGGGAAAATCTGTCGCAGTAGACTCAGTCATACAGCCACCACATATCCAGGAAAGCGCTAATCGGCCGTTTCATCCTTTTGGAACTCATCAGTAACGCTTAACCGTCGAACTCTTCCGGATTCGAATCTAAAAACTTACTCTTACAAGCCAGCGACTTTTGCCACTGAGCCATGCAAGACGACGGTGAAGTGGCATGACTGATATCTAAATGTGAAATAGCGAGGCTCAACTCCATTGTTATGCAAGTTGTGAACATGCAAACCGCCACCAATCGAAGTGGCACGCAAGATGTTAAGTCGATTACTGACTTTTAGTGAGTAGTAAGGGTTGTTTTGTTCTTAAAGAGACGGCTCTGTCCGTGAGTGAACACTAAATACTATACTGAGTACTGATTGGGGGAGCAAGTCGAAATTTAAATCTATACAATTCCTTTGCAATATGAGCAAAATTGTTATAAAAGGTCTGCATTCCTTGAGAAACTGAGCGTCCCAGAGAGTCCTTATGTAGCATTTTAAAATGCCCCAGTTGCACTGGGTCCGCTAATGCAACATATCATTACTAGTGTGCAATCGTTCTCTGAATAAAATGGTGCTGAAATCTAAATCTAACAACGTTTTGGACTGCTGTACAGATTTAGTCTCCACAACTTGTTTTGACAGACTGTTCCAAACATTTACCACTCTCCAGTCGAAGCACAGCGAGTGGGGTTATCTTTTTATATCCGGCAGCACAATCTTGTTCCGACATCCGCGTGTGTCTCATGGGGTTCGCAAGTGAAGTATCGGCCTAAACATGGGAAGTCACCGAGATGTAATAAACGGTAGGTCTTGCTGAACTCGACTCATACCCGACGATAGGACAAGGTGTAAGGTCGTATTTCTTCACACCGGTCTTAGTACGATAATTCTCGCAAATTTGGAATGCACCTGGCAGCGATATGTAGGAACCGTTCCATGTTCTGTGTATCTTCTCATGTGATTGGGTCGTAGGCAGGTAAGCTGTACTCCAGTATCGGTCTTATGATTGAAGAATAGAAGCGTGTAACAACCTCTTCAGACCAAAGCATGCGCAGTCTGTTACGAAATAGTCCGTACGTGCTGTCAACGGAGTTCAAATCGCAGCGCGAGAGTATTCCTCAGTCCTTCACGGAAGGTGTGGTATATGGCGTTCGGCCGTCAGTGATGTAAATCCGGCAGTCACCACCATTCCACAGCTTCAAAAGACTGAGTTGGATGTGTTGATCGGGAGGCGGACTGGCGCAAACCACACGGATAGGCGGTTGAACTCCTGCTAAAATAGACTGCAGTCGTCTGGAGGTGCTAATCACTCTCAATCTGCAGGTCGTCCTCAAAAAGGGCACACGACAACCGAAGATTTTGCGGTAGATTGCTGATATGGATTAGGGACCGAGTGGACCCAAGCACCGAGCCTTGGAATACTCCACTAACAGTGGGATACCAGTCAGTGACATAGCCATCGAACCGGAACCATCCGCTTTCGCCCAGCGAGGAAGTGTTGGATCCACTGAATCACTGATCCAACAATAGTGCACACTTTCAAAATATGGAGGAGGACCTCATGATTTGCCTTGTTGAATGCTTTACGGAACTCGACGTAGATTAGGTCAACAAACTTCCGCTGATTCACCGCCTGCAAGAATTCATGCCTCGTCACCAGCAGGTTGGTAACGCAAGAAAGGCCTAGCATAAAACTGTCGTGTGGGCGTCAGTAGATCTTTTGCTTGGAGCAGCTGTAGTATAGCCTTCTTCACGATCTTCTCGGCAACTTTGGCCAAAATAGGTGACAAACCACTTGACCTGTAGTTGTTTACTTTGTTGGGTTCTCCGCCTTTTAAGATCGGCTTAATCACTGAGCGTTTCCATCCGCTCGGCAATGAACCTTCGGATAGCCACAGCATTTGAGATGATGGCCGATAGGGATTTGTGAATCAGTGGGTGGAATCCGTCAGGGCCAGCAGGTTTCGTGCCGTCAAAGTTGTTGAGTAGTTGATGCACCTCTTCAACACTGCAAACCAGACTGTCGAGTTCGGTAGGCGCAGTACACGTCAAAATCGGTGCAGACACTTGGCCATTTGCAAACACGGAGGCGAAGTGCGCCACCAACGCGAACGCAAGCTCAGTGCTGGAGGTTAGGGGTTGACCATCCGACCTTTATAGCACTGGCAGACCAGGTGCTCGCTAGAGGCACCGCTTCACATAGGTAAATATTCTTTTCTACGCGGTCGTTACGGCGGTTACAAGCTGTTGTACGAACTGACGGCACTTGCTCGCGTTCGTACTGTTGCAACTATTTCGCTGTTTCTTATGCGCCTCGTAATCATTGGAAGACGGGAAGAAGAGGACTTTGTCACACAGTCTGCACCGCCGCCACATGTTCACAACCTGCACGACAGCCGCACTATTTTGCAGTTAAATATCAGTTATGGCAGTCCACCGCCGTCTCACATGGCTCGATGACACAACTCGTTGGCTCTCAGAGCAAGGTCGCGGGTTCGAATCCAGCAAGTGCGCGCCAATGACGAGCCCCATTGGGACGAAACGGCCATCTAATGCATTTCTGTATGTGTGCTCCCTATCTGGTAGAGTCTAGCTGCGGCGAATCTTCTCAAGAACCCTAATACCTTTCCCACATGATTCAGATTGGTGACGAACCATCGCTAGACCTCGTACTCACCGACGAGGAAGTAATGCTTGGTATCGCATACATTGCTTGACCCTGGAGAGCAGGCAGCACTGATCTTCCCTTGCATCTGCTACACCGGATACATCTGTGAAAACACCGAGGGAGCCCACATCGTTACCCATTACGATGTCATGTCTGACCTTGCTCAAGCAACTAATTGGACTTTCCTAGTCGAGTAGCCGCTAGACGTAGCCTAAAGGGAGTGTCTGGCCCTCTTCACCGGACTGGGAACGGATACGTTGGTAGTGCAAACTGATTGAAATCCTTCCAGAGGAATCAGACTCGAAAACGCATACCCACGAGGGATTCAGCGGAACGCGCTTATCCTGCCTGTCCATGTGTGTAGGCATGGAGTGCCTACATAATAAAACCACTGCGTCAAATTTGTCCGTGAAGATAAACTCCAGAAGCAAGAGAACGTTACGATGAAATTCAACACTACTCCTAAAATGCTGTACAGGCACATCAACAAGCTCCGGAGAGTATAGCGTGGAATCCCAGCCCTATGTGTAGTGGAAAGTCTGGCTTTAAGTACACATGAGGCGGCCAATGCATTTTGTCGAAACTTCCTCCGCAATTTCCAGACTGAAACGTCACCTCACCAGTTTTCGACACAGCTCCCATCTCTCTCGAAGTTGACTTACGTATTGTTCACTGCAACAGATTTGATGAGAAGACTATTATCCTTGCGTTTGCACAGCTCTCCTGCTGGGGAAGTTATAAGACCGAAGACATTAAACTCAGTTGCCACAAACACCTCCGAGCCGTTAACTTGGTACTTTCAACGATCTGTAAAAGGAGTATTCACTCCTATTTACATGGGTTGCAATCGTGCGGAGTCATCGTACTTCAGTCCAATCACTCCTCTCCAAGTGTTATCCAAAATAATGGAAGGGATTATCGTAGAAAAGCCCATGGGATAACTTGAGAGTAACAACACCACCGTGTCAGAGAAGCATGGATTGCGTCGTAATCGGTCATGCACTACAAACATTTTGCTAACCAGAACAAACTGGACGGAATCAGTCGATACCAGAATAGGTGTTGACGTCATCCACCTGGACTTCCCCAAAGCTCTCGATCGCTTTGACCACCGCAGTCATCTCCACAAGCTTCGGATCTATAACATCAATGACGCTGTGTTGGACTAGATAAGAAACTTCTTCCTTTAATGTCAGCTGAATAAGTGGGTCTGCAGCTCCATTTCCCACCCACTTGAAGTCTAATGTGCTCCAATGATAGTTACCGGGGCCACGTTTACTCTTATTAATTATCAACGACCTTGCAAGTTTACTTCAGTCGAATTTTTTACTATTTGCTGATGATATCAAAGTCTGGCATGATAGCAAAACAGTGGACGACCACACGATATTGCAAAGAGATCTCAACAGGGCCTATACGTGGTCATCCGAAAATCGGCTCCGTTTCAACGTTACGAATTGCAAAGTTCTGAGCATACGCCATCAGCATACCCATGAATATCAATTTGGGAACCAGCAGTTACAACGTACTTCCCAAAAAAGTTGACCTAGTAGTTATCATGCTTGATGATTGGTTGCACGAAACAGGCCGAAAAGGCATAAAGGAGAACCAGTCAGTACCTTGGCCTCCTACGATGGGCATTCGGGAAATTCCGACTATGCATTTTTGTAGAATTTTATTGTGACTGTTTTGCTCTTGACACGAGCTTCTTCAGGCCTGAAGGGGCTCTTGCATTAAGAAGGAAACGTGACCACAATAAAAACAGATTTGTATTCAACATCTTTTAAGAACACAAACGCCTAGTCGGTTCCAAGGATATGGAGAGTTATTCGAACCAGCTATCTTTCCGCAAATGTTGAAGGCGCATATGAGGCATATGCGGAGTACGTGATCCAAGCTTTGCGTCCTTGGACTTGATTATTTGCTCTCCATTCGGGTGTCCCGAATATGAGACGCTTTATAAACACATTGTTTTGGCCGTTGTATTAATGCTACTCAAACGAGGCTTAGAAGATTTACTATTCCATCTGGCTTACATGATTTAGTCTTTTATTGATCGAATGACAGAATAGCAGGAGCAAAAATATATGCGCACTAAGGAAGCCGTCATCAATCTGCATGCAAATAGATTGGTGTGTTACCTAAAGCCCCAAATTTCCCTTTCATTCCGTCTTTTTTAACCACCGTTTTTTCTAATCCTCATCCTAGTCATCCTACGGGACTTGTCTAGTACTCGCTATCTGTCCATTATAACTGATTATTTATTGTCAATTTATGTAGGTAAGGAATGTAGGAACACCCCTGTGTAACAAAAGACAGAAAAACGATTTCCACCAGCGTGGCTACAACTAACCTCCGCATACTCGTCCCACAGCCAAGATAATTAAGTATATGTTGCAGGCCTTCTAATTTACTGCTGGAGTGATTGATACTATCGGCGGCTCTTTTGAGCGTCTTCGTCTCCGAGCACAGAGTGCGTCGCAGTGAAATCATCACAAACTTGGTTTTCCAACTCTATTTTAGCATTGGGTATGGCATGACGGATGAAAGTAACAAGCACCGGGGTGGATGCCTGTTGCTGTGTCTCAAGAACTGTTGTGTCGCCACTGACCCCTTCACCCCACGACCGAGAGAATAAGTCCAAAGATGAGCCGGAAAGAGACTTGGATACAAGAAATCACATTTGCTTACGTAGTTTTGAAGGCAGACTAAAGGGAAGCTACTAACTTCCACTTGAGTCAACCAACAAAAGGAAAACGTCAAATGCAACGGTGTAATCAAGAGTGGATCGCACATGTCCTTAAAAATAGCATCATGGGAACCCAATCGTAAAGCGAACATCCATTTACAATGGCGGCCACTGGCCAATCAGAATAACGAAATGTAGCGTTTAAACAAATGTCGCGGAACAAAGGGGAATAAAAAGTGCAGACCCAAAAATTAAACCCTAGTACAATAATTGTGTGACAACTAACTATTCCTTTAACATAACCAAGTAGTAAAGTGATGCGAACAAAAACCAATGGAATGTGTTCTTTCAAATGGCACTGCTGAAGATGACACGGAGGTGAGCGTCCATTAACAATGGCGTGTGTGTACCCAATGAGCTAACACAGTGGAGCGTTTAAACAACAGTCAACAAGTGGAAAATAGGAAAAATAAAGAATGGCTATTAAGCTCGTTCATAAAAATTGCATATCAAATAGTTATTCTCCTAACAGAACACTGTAAGCACTATTCATTTCCTGTCGGTTCACGGATGGTTCCTTGATTATAGCATATTTTTAATGTTCCAGTACGCGCAGGTGCCGCACTTCAGACTGATTATTCAACCAAAACTAGCCTGTTTATGCCATTTGATTGGTCCATACCGTATCACATCTTGTGGCGTTGTTCAAATAACTTCAGCAACATTTCGAAGTCATTAATTTGGAGTTATGAAATGAGCTGTTGAGATTGGTAGAGGAAGTTGATTAAATTAAGCCAGATACGGCTGATCCTATCCTCTCAAGCACAGTTCTGATCCTCGTAACGTGTGGATTTATACACGTGTACCCAGACACACAACTAGCGTCTACAGACCGCTTGCAACGGTACTGCAGAACAATGTCCGGTTAGACACTAAATCAATTCACGATAAGGTCATTTGAAAAAATATACGCACTTCACTACTCTGCACCGGGTATCGAGGCAGGCGAAAAGCGGTGAAGGTCGCTGTGAGCTTATAACAGCGATTATCGATTGGTGGTAGCTGGAGGTATCCGATCCCGGAGTGCTGTCGCCCAAGGATATACTATGGAAAGGTCTCACGTGAACAGTGACGGATTCGGAACAGGATGTATGATGCTAGTGAAAAATTGGGGAAAATGCGTGCCTGTCCCAAACTGGTGGCTAGGCTATAGTCCTTTACAAGATGGGCTCGCATATTGTCACTTCGATCACGGAGTTGACAGCCTTAAACGTGTTGGCAATTTGTCAACGCTTGTTATTACGTTTGCCACTGCATTTTGTGAGGCATATAAAATACATTATTATTCCCATTAGTTCTGTTCACACACAGCCAGACCTGACATCACAACGGAGTAGAACTAATGCTTTATGAACTATTCTTTCCTTGTACGGGTGTAGACGGCCGGTTTACCGCAGGATCGTAGTACATTAGGGAATGTGAACTTGGAGGCAATTCCCCTTCCAACTGCCTTGATGATCATTATCTGAACCCTTTTCACCCTGACGTGTTGCGACTGGAGTATGCAATCAGATGGACAAGATGGATTTAAGTGACGGAGCAAGTAGCCACATGCATTGCGAATTCATCACAGTGGGGACTACGGCGGAATGGCATGTTTGACAAGCTAACTGCCAAGCAAGTTATGAAGGTTGCACGGAACAGGATTGGCTCAAAAAGACTCGACTTCTACTGACAGTACCTATGTAGGACATGGCATTTAGATTTTAGATTACTGCCAACGAATGTAGCAGAAGACCGGATATATGCCCGTCTTTGTGTCTGCATTTATCGGTCAATATTTGTCTACGCTGGAGCAAGTTTTACTGGCCAAAGCAAAGGATGAATCTCAAGGATACAGTAGCGTTTTAAATCATGGAAGCACCCTGGAGGCCGTTATACGGATGGTTGCATTACTTTAGATGAACATCAAGTTAACTCTACATTTTTGTTGTTCTTCTGTTTTTCCTTTTCGCGAATATCAAAATGCCAATCACCTTAAAAACACGGTTGGGATCCGTCGTATAAAACTTGAACAATTGCCCGCTTCATTCGATACCGCTGTACATATTAATCAGAGTAGTCAGTTGGATTGGGCCTCCTACTTTCAAAGAATATATTGTTTATGTATTTCTTTATTATTGCCCCTTGATCGTATCCTAAGAAAGCGATTCCGGTGGATACCTATTCCTATCGCTTGTATTTGGCTAACGGTGGAATGGTTGACATAGGGTTTTGGTTGTTTACTTTAGTGGATATGGCTGAGCCTTCAACAACACCATAACCCTTGTCTCATTCATTCCTCTCCCCCCGTAGACCTCTTTACTATGTAGTACTGTCCCCATAACAAAGTGTTAATCGTCGTAAATATTCTTAGAGACCTCGGAGAAGATAAAGGGTTTTCACAATACCCTCTAGTTGAAAAGTAACGACAACTTCGTTAGGTTGAACACCATCCTTGTTAGCTCATATCCAGTATCCTAATGTGTTGAGAGCTTCATTCACACTTGATGAACGAAGACGCTGACCACAGTCCCGCTACCAACCGCTTCAAGAAATTATTCAGTGCATTCTACTACACTTCCTCTTCGTTCACATAGGATTTACGATGTACTCATTTTTAGCTAGATCTGTGCCAGGCGTACAATGTCACCTTCGGATAGTAATGAATTCAGAACTGACTTCCGTTAAAATGGATGTTATCAGCGGCCAAAAAGTCGGATCGAATGATGGGACCCTTTTTGTACAACAAAAGAATCACTGTTAGCGTAGCTATAAGAGAGACACTGATTGATCCTACGAGCTAGGGGAACGAAAGGAGTGCACCATGCGAAGCGGTCGCACGTTGCGAAACCAGTCGAGCGCCAAAATAAAGTGGCAATGCTTGATTCAAGCAATCGAACTCCACGTACAGCTCGACATTCTGCGCCTATCACCTAAATGTAAAATGTACTACTTATGTTAACTAGAATTTTGTACAACTGACGCAGTCGAACCGGGATGATGTCCTCGGACACTGTAGTGGCTTGTCGTTCTGTTGGCACAATAGCATCCGAACTGATATTTCAGATACGAAACTTCTCATTCAGAAGTGAGTGATGCTCTGCAACTCATCTTCATACCGTTTTCGAGCAGGAACCCCTTTCTGCACCTCAACAGTGCAAAACAGAGTAGAGTATTTTTATACCAGCAGTCTTTACTACGGCGTAAACTTGCTATACACCCGAATGTCATCAAAGTCCCTAGATTTGTTACATGGTTGAACAACTACTTACACACAGAATCTATTCATTCACGTAGATAGTGATAAGTAACAGGATATTTCACCTCATCGGAGCGGCACCCTAATGGGTCGACTGCCTTGGTAAGAACAATGGAAACCGCTTACAATGGCTAGCTTTGTTATTAGTAATTTTCCGGTTGCTGGGCTTCGAATACCACATTGAGTTTGCCATGGCCTCGGAGACATCTGCAGTAGTGGTCAGCCTCCATTAGAACAAGACAGTGGATAAGAAAACAACTGGGTTTATTTTGAACAACGCTATGTCCGTTGTACCTCGGCAATTTAATGCCAAAGGGGATTGACTAGTTGCCTTCTTGCTGACCCCACACTTGCGCCTAGTGGTAGTATGGTTGTACCCTCCAGATGCATATATTTCCAGTCAAGCGTATTCCAGGCTGTTCTGTGGCTAAGGGGTCGTTGGGAGTCTCAAAACCTCAGTATTACCGATGGCAGTATATCAACATCTATCGGTTTACTGCTGAACGAGGAGTGTCAAAAAGTGCATCTTCAAGCTTGGTTGTTAGAGCTTGTGGAACTTATCCAGAAGATCAACCAATTACGCATCCCACACGTGCATTAGATCCAAACGCAGTGTCTACGTATGTTTTGGTAGTTGTAACCTGAGTCTACGTTGAGCTTTCGGTTTAAGATTCCACTTACGGTTGTTAAACACATTTAGTGTCTCAGTTGCCGTGAACATTTGCTAGTTTTGTGTGTTTAGTCCACTTGTGGGTTTATCAAATAACGTAGACCTGTTTACTTGATATGCCTATAGTCGGCAGAGGAATATCGCCACCGCTCTCCGGATGAGCAAATACCTAACATGCATTTCGTATTATCTCCATACTACCATTAACAATAACCGGTACGCAACTATATACTTAACTAAGGGTGTGACCAAATAAGCTTTAGGTGCAAAGTGAATGACGGAAATTCCACCGCTATGTCAATGGCAGTTTTAAGCTGACAAATAATTGCTTTTGAACACACAGGGCCGCCTTCATCCGGCTTATCGCGACAGCCTCGGCGAAACGAAGGAAGCGGGGATTAGGTTGACGTAACACAACTGTGAAGGTTGATCCAAGCTCTGTCCAGTTACGCGTGATCAGTAGGTGTCTACCGATGCAGAAAGCTGGCGGCCTGCGCAAGCACGGAACTTCAGTGGGACGGGAATGCTGGCCAATTTCACATTGAATCCACATTGACACACGTTCCTTTTTTCGGGAAGTCAAAGACCGATTGGTAGGGCCTATGTAACTAGCTCCGCAGTTGCACATGAATTGGTATGTGCAGTGTGAGTGGTCCCCGATCGGTTGAGCTTCCTTCGTTGGAAGCTCCGGCAAGTTATGAGTTCGACTGATAACCAGAACCTGAGCAGCCTAGTAACTTCTCTGCGTAGCAGAGGTTGGGCTCATTAATAGGACACGTAACTTGCCGGTGCCGCCGACGAGAGAAGCTCAACCGATCGAGGCCAACTCACACTGCATATACAAATGTGTGTGTGACTACGTAGGAAGTTACATGGGCGGAACCAATGGTTCTTTGACTTCCTAAACAAAGGAACAAGTGCCAAGATGGCTTCAACGTGAAATTGTCCGGCATCCCTGTCCTACTGAAGTTCCATGCTTGCGCAAGCCGCCAGCTTCCTCAATAGGTAAACACCTACTGACTACGCGTCACCGGATACAGCTTGGATCAGCGTTCACACTTATATTACGTCACCCTAATCCCAGCTTCCTTCGTTTCGCCGAGGCCGTTACGATAAGCCGGATGAAGCCAGCCCTGTGGGCTCAAAAGCAATTATTTGTCAGCTTCAGATTGCTGTGGACATAGGGGTGGAAGTTACGTCATTCACTTTGCACCTCAAGCTTATGTGGTCACACCTCTAGTTAAGTATATAGTTGCATACCGGTAATAGTTAATGGTACCAGCTTTCGTCTACTTACCTTGCTTTTCAAATTTCTGAAGGAAACTAACTGCTTTAAAAATGCTTAACAGCGTGTGGAATAAACTGTGCAGACGAACATCGCCACCTAATCCATGGTTGGTCTGTGTAAGTTGTTTAGAGCAGTGGTCCCCAACCATTTTATCGCCGCGGACCGATCAACGTTTGATAATTTTACCGCGGCCAGCTGAGAGGGGCATTGATTTTGTATAATTTAGATCCTTTTGTTTTAATAATTCCAAGTTACTTGTATTTAAAAATGCGTTAAAAATAAAATACATTTACAACAAAAATGTATATAAAGAGATTTAACATGTTAACTCAATAGGACGCTAAATCAATGAGAACCCTGGGCTTGTTTCTCTGCAACGAGACTGTACCATACAATGGACGATTAACAATGATTTATGTCGGGTAAAATGGCAATTGCCTGACAAGTCCCGCAGGATGGTGGGTGTAAAACTATGATTATCAAACGATAGGTGCGTTGTCTGTTTGAGCGTTTATCTAGCAGATACGCTGCTGAATAATAGTAGTGTAAGTGGGAATTGAATGTGAACGACGTGGCAACATGGGGACAGTTATAGTTGATGTATTACATGTGAAAAGTAAAAACAAGAATACTCACTTCTGTCCCGCATCCTCAGGTTTACGTAACATGCTAATCCGGTTTGGAGGGATAATTAATATATTCCAAAGTTACACACTTTAGGTAACTAACTACTGAAGGCCATGGGCAAGATGCAACCGCTTTAAACATATCCAAGTGGGGGAGGAAACAACGAAGTTTGGGAGAGAGTTCCAGGGTTGTCAAACCCGAAGAGAAAAATAATTCCGCCGGCATTCCAGGCGGCTAAACTGTGCACCCAATTTCAGAGTTATCTCTGAGATTGGTTTTATGGCTGAGGTCCAGCAATTGACGGCATACGTGCTTAGGATCACTCGGTAGCGGCCACTGAAAGCTCGCAGTGACTTCAGCTTTTGATGGTAGGACAGGTTTCGTAGACTCTTGACGTTTTTCGTGCCCCTGCGTTGGGGTTTCTTTAGTACTTTTATGTCTCAATTCAACCAAGGTTGCCTAGCTTGGATGGAGTATTCAACGTGAGGGCGCACTCAAGAATCGTGCCCCATGGGGAAGATGGATGGGTCAAATTTTCCAAATGCTCTCCACAGCAAGCCGACATGCTGCTTTGCTCTCTTCGTAGCTGCTTCTGCTTGTTTTGAACAGTGTAGGTCACTTTGAATGAGCCCACCAAGGTCGCGTTCTTGGGAAATGTTCTGCAACATATGTGACCCAAGCCTATACACGCAGTCACGTCTATGGCGCAATTGAACAGCGTGACATTCTTCCACATTGAACGGTAGGGTATTCAAAACTGATTAGGATGGAATCGTGTTGAAGTCATACTGGAGCTTTTCGTGGTCGTTCTGTTCTTTGAACGCTCGCCAGAACTTGATATCATCCGCGAATAGTAAAAAATCGGAAGTAATTTCCTTCGCCAGATCGTTTATGAAAATCAAGAATAGACGGAGCCCGGGCACCGAGCCTTGTGGTACGCTGCACTCCACCTTAATTGCATCTGACAAGGATTCTCGTACTCTCACTTCCAACCGACGTTCGTGAAGGAAATTGTCTATCCAACGCAACTGTGGGTCACTAACGTCATAGAGCTGAAGTTTATGGAGGAGAATTCGGTGGTCTACGCGATCAAATGCTTTTGAGTAATCCAGATAAATGACATCAACTCCTGCCCCACCATCAACTGATTCAGTCTAGCTGTTGCGTGCAATTAACAAATTCTTAGTGCAAAAGTGCTTTGGTCAGAAGCCATGTTGCTCTGTTGCTATCATCTTATGATTTTCCAGGTAATGCATGAGTGTATCGGCGATGATAGACTCCATAACCTTGGAAAACACAGGGAGTAACGTTATGGGACGGTAATTGGTTGGGTCAGTGCGGCCATCTCCCTTATGAATAGGAGTGATTATCCCATGTTTCCATATTGTTGGAATATGGTTCTCATCCATACAGTGCTGATAAAATATAGCTAGAGGTTCCGCCAGATCACTGGCTGCTGCCTGTAAAGCCTTCGGTCGAATGTTATCCATACCAGGAGAGCTGTAGATACGCAGACAACAGTTTATTTGAGATACTTTCTGCAGTAAAAGTAATATTGGGTAAAGCTTATGGTGGGACAATAGAAATAGGATTAACCGTCTGGCCTGAAACTCTCTGGAACCTTTGTTAGTAATGGAACTGTAAGAGATCGGCTGCTTCAGTTGATGGTCGCCTGCATCCGTCAGTCGTGATTAGTGCTGGAATTTCGCGTTGCAGCTTACGAAGGTCATTAACGTGCCCGTATAAGAGTTTGCGGTTCGTGCAGAATCTCTTTATTAGCTCCTGCTGATGCGTCAGCTTGTCCTCGCGGATCAAACTGGCACAGAAGTTACGCTGTATCACATAGACAGTCCAGGCTTTGGAATTCGGGGAGTCCTTGTAAGCTCTCCATGTTAAGCATCTGAAGGACATGCATTTGCGTGTTCTGCTCCCTCAAAATGTGGGGGTGATGGTAGACAATGACACCTGAAGTGTGTTACTTATGTCCAGTTTCTTCCGTTGTTTTGTTTTGTTTGCTGTCACTGTAGAAAACCACCCCGCATCACACAGATAAGATGTCGGAGATTGCAACAGAGATTTTTAAGTGCTGTGGTAGCAATCTGAGTGCAGCGCGCCATGGCTTTAATTCAGAACACCGGCAGAGTTTTTGTCTCGAACATAGTTTTAAGGCCGTCGTCATCTGCAATCTCAAGGAGTAGATATTCTTCTTGCACACACATGCTAGAATTGCCTGGTGGGTTGCGGATCCATTCATTACCATTTCGTGGCTCTTTTATGGTTTGGAAGTAGCTCTCGAACTCTTTTAAAAGCAAAGACAAGTGACCGTGAGCCGCAACAACCGGGACAAAACCACCCTACGGAACGCCCATATTTACAAGAGAAGCTGGGTAGACGAATGGTCACGGGACACAGATTGAGAGGGCCAATTCAAAAGTCACTTGCTAATTAATCACAAATCGACGACCAAACCAGCGGATTACGTTTGACCCTGCAGCGCACTGAGGAAGTCACCTCGCGTGGTGATGAAACGTCTGCATACCAATTACAAAGCTCGGCGAACAATTGAACCCAAGAACAACTAGGAGAATGTATGTTCGGGGTCAGTCCCGCGTAATATCGTCGCTAATGTTTGAAACATATCAAAAATGCTTCTGATCACGCGCCGTCCTCACAACTACAGCTTAGTTTTAAATGCAGCTGCTTTGTCTGCCAACTTGAAACAGTTTTTATTTGCCCCTGAAGGGACTGATTGAGTTCATTGAGCAGGCTGAATATGTCACACCAATAAGCCATTTTTGCGACCCATACTTTGTCACTGAAACGTGCTCCTATAGCGCGATGATCGTGCGCTATATATTCGGCACGAAACTGGACGGCCAACCAAAGGAAACGTGTAGAACACACAAAAGTAAGATAGGGAAAATGTTTATTGAACGGGAGAAGAGTTAGCTAATGCTAAAATAAGGAACCGGAAGAGAGCTAGCTAGGGAGGATGTAGTTGGGCGTCGAGTGGGTGGACGGAGCGTCGTTCGCGGTCGAGTCGCGCGCCAAGTGCGGAGATCGTATTCGTGTTTCAAACAAACGGGAACAACGTTCCGACATGCAAACCGCCTAATTTCCCAATACATAAGAAAGGTATAATTTAAAAATATTTTAGGATAGTTTACTGTCATACGAAGGAATTTCCAGGTCACTACACTCCCATCGGTGACTTCTTTTCTGAGGGAAATCTTGCAATGACTCTCGTAATTCATACACTTTGGTTAGCGTGTTTCCTCTCGATAACCATTTCATTCCGGCATACAAGAGAAGGGATCTGGGCTCTGCGTCCATTTCCTCACAAAGCTGCTTAAACAGGCATGAGTTAAGGGCGTATGTTTTGATGTGGTTAATAACTTCAACGACGTCAGTGAATACGCTGTTAATTCCGGTGACATTTTTAGGTTTGTCAGAATTTTTCTCTGAAGGATGCAATGTGTAGATTCACTCTCAGTTGCAAACTCTCTACTCCGAACAGTGGTCTTCTCATGACAGTAGCTACATCATGCATATACTGACAGAAAGACCATTTTAATTGTCCTTATATATAACCATCCAGTGACTTGAGCAGTTCTCTTCCTGTGGTGTTGGTTGGCGAGGCTAGTGCAAATAACAAATTTCCATGCGCATCGTCCTAATAACGACATAGAACATAAACAAGTAGTATTGTTTTGTTGTCAATATCTGTAGATTCGTCAACCTGGAGTGCATTCCACGGTGATATAGTAATCCTCTCCAACAATCGTATCTCAAAGTCTTCGGCTATTTCCTAAATTCACCTAGTCACGATTTTAGTCAATAAAGGCACTTGCTCTACCTTTTTAACAACAAGCTCTCCTAGAAGTTCATGGCAAATTTCTTTAGTGGAGGGCAAGACCAAATCTTCAACGGTAGTGAATGGCTTTTGAGCTTTAGCCATACGGTCAGCCACCAGATATGATGCTCTCAGACCATTCTCCTTTATCGATGTGGTGCCTCTCAGATAGTTTTTCTGTTCCCGGTTTCATTTCTATCAAAATACTATTGGGGGTTGTCTTATAATCCAGGGTACTAGGCGTTCATGTGGCGAATCCCTTTTCAAGGTTTCATTGTCACATTAGAGAGCCGGTTAGCGCAAACTATGCAAAGCGGGGCTGGTGTGTGGGAATCACCTGTTTCGAAAATGACCAAAGTGGGGAAAAAAATGAAAGGGTTTGAAAGGTTGTTTCAGAACTGTCACATCCGGAGGGAGAAATAACTTCGTCGTCAATCTAGATGACTGTGAACACTGTGTTCATTGCAAGTAACTGCCCCTGAGATTATGTTTGGGGCCATTTTAGTAGGTGGCCGCTTGCGTGACTAGCCTCGCTAAGTATTTGATATAACAGTATAAAACCTCTGAGTAGCCGCCGTTAGCGTCCTATGAATGCGACGATTCTCCAGTCGTTTCTGGTACGGAAAATGGCATGTCTTTTGTATTTTTGATTGCCAGATATTGTGGGGTCTCCAGTTCGGCTAGGTCACGTTTTAGCTAAGACAACTCAGCCTGTATAGCGCACTCGACTTGGGGACACACCTAGGCATTGAGAACCATAAAAGATGGATAAATCCATACTTTCGAGTGTCCTTCGAAAGTGACCAACATATTGGTTATCACTTATTAAATCGGGCTCAGACTGCTCGGAATAATCGAGTCGTTCCATGGTTGGTGCGCTCGAAAGAAGTTTTTGCGCTCAAACTAGTTTTACTATGTATTAGATCAGTTTCTTGTCATACAGGAATCTACTTCTTTAACATTTTTCCATTTCAGAAGGATTGCCCATCGGGTTTGCTAAATCACGCAACCTTTTTAAACATGTATACACAATTCTTTCCGGATGGAAAGGCTCGGGCGTTTTATGACCACCTGTTCAGGACTTTTGATCAGGATGCCAGTGGGAACATCGATTTCAGTGAATTCTTAACGGTAAGTTTCCTTTTAAATGTCCTCTCAGTTAGTTTAGATGAACCAACATTTGCTCATATTGATTACATCTAAGGGTCAACCTTTCCACAACTTTCGAGCTTGTTTTTTGCCAACTATCATCCTAATTACTTGCGCAGCTTGTGTGTCACATCCGTAATTTTTTCAATATTCACGGAACTCTTTATTGGTATTACTTCTGTTATTCCGCCTAAACTTGTAGACCACAGTGTCCTCTAGTTCGCCTACTAAACTGCATTCCCATATGGTGAATCCCAATCCTCACTCACTGAGGGTGACCATATGCTGGTTCGTTGATCACCTACAAAACTTCGTGTTCACAAGCTGTGCATGGGTTGCGGTATGTCGTTTCAAGCGCGAGTGCAATTCACTTCAAAGTTACCCTCCACAAAACAGACGGTATCTGGAGCAGCTGCATCTTCAATGATTCCAGTTTGTAATATTGCACCCATTGACCAGATCCGTGCACGGTTGCATCCATCAGGTATAGATAGTCCAGTGTGACTCAGTGGATTAGGGGAAGATGTTCCAACTGACGTAACTAAGCACCGGAGTTCGAATCGCATTGCTTCTCTCCTTGTCTGATCACTGCTGCCATGCACGGTAGCTGTCGTGGAGTTGGAGTAGGCGACACACAATAGCCATCCTTGTGTTAACCTCTTCTGTCAGCCGCGAGTATCGCAGGGTTTTCTCGCAGCTGCCTCTAAATCAAATGGTCCTCCACATGTTGGGAAAAGAGCTGGAATGATGTTTCGAATTGCTGTGCGCATCTTACAAGTCGCTCAGGACCCGAACCCATGACCACTGCTGGCTTGTACGACTGGCTAGAATTTATGGCTCAATGGCACAATCTGCTGAATGGAAAGGCAAGCGGCTAGTGATCACAGGTCCGAATCCGGGTGCATCCGGTACTTGCCACTACTGATGATGCCCAGCAGGTTGAAACTGCGGTCTAGTGCTTTTCCGGAGATGTAGCGAAATATGTGATTTGGAAGCTACCGCGAAGAAGCTCCTAACCATTCACATCAAAACCCCATACTCGGGGGGTATACCTAGTGAATTTGGCTGCAGTAATACAACCAGTCATATGGAGCATCGGTGTAGAATGTACAAGAGCACTATAAAGCACATTTAGTTTGCATTACATTTATTCCATGGGTGTCATTTTCAAACACTGCTTTGTTTTTGCCCTCTTCTATCTAGCACTCGCCGACCAGTCATGTGGTCTCGAAATTGATTGGTTGCAGTTCGAACGGTTATCGATTTAATTACACTGCGCGTTTGTGCGGACAGTTTTCTCCATACGTATTTTCCGGTGCTGCTCTGGTCTGCTGCTTTTTCGGGATACAACGATGGGTACCGTTGACAATCACCTTGTAATCATGTTCATATGTTCCACTTAGTAAACTAAAAGCTTGCCAATCGTTTGCATTAGTTGCAGGTAGTTACAGCTAATGCATTCACTAGTTTTGTAACATAAATCCATATTTGAAAAATTGACCGTGCCTTGTCGAATTACAAAAGTAGACTCTGCATCATGGTTGAATCTGTATGGCCATCTAATAATAATCAGGAGCAGGGTCTTTAATCGAGCGGTGATATTAGAATAGTATAGGTAGAAATTCGTCACATCTAGACTCACTCAGACAGCCATCAAACGCCCGGAGAAGCCCTGTACGCGCATTTCATGCTTTCGGGAATACGAACGCAGTCGAAAACAACGGACTATATTCTGGTTGAGGGCAATGATGCGAATGGCAGTGAGCCTGGGCGCCGTAACTCTTCTGGAAGACGTGTGGGAAAAAATAAGCAAGAAACATAAAGGCCTAATCGATCGGGATCAACATTGTGGTTAGAAGATTACAAGGATCTTTGGGGTAGCTACAAATCACGCCGATAAAAATTCCCTGTGCTTAATCCACTAACTTGTATATCTAGAGCTTTGCCCTTGTTAAATTTTTTGTCGGTTCTATGTAGCTGTTACCTAGTCAGTTAACACTGTTCCCTGCACCCTCTAAATTTTCCACGTGGTTTGCATGTGATGGAACTACTCGTCATATCAGTGACTTCTTGTCAATATTTTATTGCTGAAGCCCTTCATTTCCATACGCTTTGTTAACCAATGAACTTCTACTTTGATACTCCGTATACCATAGATCTCGCCTAATTACTGTCACCCGGACAGAAACTAAATGTATGGTTTCACAACGCACAAAATTATGTCCACTAGGTTCTTATTGTGCCTAATCAACAATTGGCTATCACTCACGAAGAAGTTTCCTTGTTTACGTCAAGCCTTGACACACGTTGAGCAGACAGCAACGTTCAGTTAATGGACAGGGCTGACCCTGTGTATTGAAAGCTTTGATAATGTGCCTAGTCGTCAAAACCCATGAATGTATCTTAACCGGTGTGCCATTGTACTACTCAGTTTCTGGTGTGCGGTATTAGTGGCTTAACCAGTTACGAACCTGGCAGTTACTTCCTTCCTGACTGAAAACTGAACTATTTTGTTGCGTCACAGCGAGGAGTCGCGTTGTCGATTCGTAAGATGTGAGTAAGCACAGCACTTAGTTATTTGTAAGTAGTAGGGGGATTTATTAAGTTTTTGTGTAGATTCGTCGCAGTTAGACACACACAGACAGCCACCCACACATTCGGGAAAGCGCTAGCTGGCCGTTTCGTCCTACTGGGAACTCGTCGCTAGCGCGCACCCGCCGAATCCTGCCGGATAGGCAAACCTACGACCTTACACTTGCGAGTCAGCGATTTATGTCACTGAGCCATGGGCGACGGCAGCGGACTGCCGTGATACCTAACTGCGATATAGCGCGGCTCATCCTCCATTGTCTTGCATGTTGTGAAGATGCTCTGGGGCCAGAGCTGTTGAGGTGCATAGTAAGTGACTGAACTTCACACCTATACCCATGGTAGCCTTCAGGTGACAAATAATTGGTTTAAACACATCTGGCTTATTGCGACCGCCTCAGCAAACCGAATGAAGCGTGGATTGGCGTGGATCAACACAACTGTGAACTCTGAGGTAAGCTCTATCCGGTGACCCGAAACCAATAGGTGCTTACCTATCGACGGCCTACCCGAGCACCGGGGTTGAGTGGGATAGGGGGTTTATGTGTGTTCGTGCTGGAGGAAGCAGGCGATGTATACAAGCACAGAATTGACAGGGATAGGAAATTTGGGTGACTTCAAACTGAACCTATCTCGGCACCTGCTCCTTTATTTGGCCAGCCGAACAACCTCCTCGTGCTGTCAGCTGGGTGATTCGGGTTTACCCGTTCAAGAAAATAGTTACGCTGCAGTGTTCCAGGACTTGGTGGGTTTTCGCGTGGCAAGCCTTCTCCCTATAAAAAGCCACAAATATCTGCTTATCAGCACTGGGAGGTGGCGGACGTGACTCGCCACAAACTAAACTCACTACCATGTGGATATCCGGAAAATGTTATCCAACGCACGGACATCAACCGGTTACTCTCACATTCCTGACGATTATCAACAGTCGAAAATGCTGCGGCACATTCACAAGCACACGCTACATAGCTACATTCATGGTTGGCCTTATCCGGTTTCGGATTAGCCTGTCACTGTGACCAGCAACCGAACGCCTACGCCTACAGAGGGACCATGGGTGGCATGCGCTGCACCACCCACAACTCCAACCACACACCTCAAATCCACTGTAAACCCGAAGGAATAGGACCGGGAGGCATGTGGATGGGAGCGACATTTCATCAACGGAGTCGGCCCACACTCTTTCACCGGCAAACACAAGCACGCTGTAGTTGGGAGTCAATCGCACACAAGGCGGTGGGTGGACCGTAGTCCGTTCCACACTGAGTGCATGGAACCACCCTTTGATCCTAACACCGCCACAAGGACCATGCACTCCGTCCCCTCTAACAACGACCAACTGTCTCCTAGAGCCAGTATGGACGAGATGGTGAGTGACAGACACGTAGACACCTTGTCAACATGTACATCAAGCGCAGCCACACCGGGGATATCAAGCAACAGTCAATCACTTGAAACGACAAGATGAAGTAAAATGAATCGGATAATGCATACAGGTACGGTGGCATAACTCTTCACTAAATGGGCGTATAAAATAAATTAGTCTTGAACGAATGCGCGATAACTTCAAGAGGTCAGAAAATATATTTTGTGGAAATGCCACAGAGGCTACATTCATACACAATGATTTGGCGGCGTCCGTATCTGGATTTGCCTGTCACACAATTACCTACGTACATACACCCATATGCACTCACTGTCATGCCAAACATGTATTTTTGTACCTTTGATCACAATCTGTTGGCTTAACATGATCATGCCTGTAATGATGTGCCACGCATTGTCGAAAATAAAAGTTTTTTTTATTCATTTATTATAAATTCTGCCCATGTAGCTGTAGCCGCTGTCACCCACAAAATGGTATACACAGTGTAAGCTGGCGCCATAAAATTCCGTCTTGGCGTAGTTGCGTGGGCGTTTGAGTATCATTTCCGCGGTGAGACATCACTCAGCGCACCTACTTTACCGCATGAGGTCAAATAAGTTCCCAGCCTGTCGTGGTGTGCAGTGTTTTTGGGCGGTGGGTAACATCAACTATTCATATGCCTCATCATATATGATCCCAGCGATCGAAATGACTCCGGTTCACTTCAGTGTGAATTGCGGTCCACGTTCAGTTTACGCGTTTCAATCGATTCGCACATAAGGAGTGTTTCGAAATGACCCACTAATCAGTCCTTAACCCTATGACAATCGCTGCTCGTCATGATCCGGTGGCTTAGTGGCGGAGGTTTCGATTCACATTTCAGCAGTCCCAGATTGGAATCGCAACCTGCTATCTTTGACCGATTAGTGTAAACAGGCATGAGCCTGTTGAGGAATTAAGTGGTTACGAGTGGGCAACGTCTAGCAAGCATTAAGCCATATCACTTTCGACTGACTCCAAGGAGCTTAAACGTATCGGACGCACATGAATAGATCCGGGTTCCGTAGTAAAAATCAATAGTTAGTGTAAACTCGGAAAATGGTTTTAAACGATTTGGATTTCAGTCGTCTGCCTCCATGCCTCTTCGTACCTAATAACGACGCAGAAGTACATTTTCTTCTCTATCAGCCAGTCACATCCGATACTACCGAAAACCGTACGAGGATACTTGGATGCTAGGATAAATCAATTTGTTCGAGGATCTCAGTTTCGGGTGCATTAAGCTTATCAAATGGATTTCTTTGAACCGTACAGTGGACGCCGTAGATGCTACTCTTAAACCAAAGGAAGCTGTGATACTAGGAGACCGATTTCTACTCGAAGTTGGTCTCAATTCCTCCGCCTACTCTCACTAAATTCAGGTTTCATTACAATTTTTACTCACCACGACTTCCGTTTATCCGATTGGGAGTATGGCACAAATGTCCCCAGATCAAAAATTGTCGGTAGACACGTACCTTTGGTCTGAATGGCACCCTGGATTCATAGTCAAATGTAAATCATACATGTACCGAAAGAAAAGGTAATCGCTTGCTTTTCGGGAAAATGACAGTGCCGCCCATTCCGTTACCTTACCTTATACCACTGTTACCTGATTTCAAAAACTAGTTCGTAAGATAGATAGGGAGAGAGGAAGTCGCAGGCACTGGGCATCGCGTCACTGGAATGCATCGGCCTGCAACACGAGGTTACCAACTATTTTCTGTCTAATTTTCTACAGTGCCTCAGACTCATTCGAAAGGCACTATACCATTTACGAATAATCTTACTCTGATAAACGTTAATGCTTGTATTCCTCACTGAATCTTCCACTGAGCTCATTAGCATATCGAATTTTCGCGGTAGCTGCCAGCGGACACATATGTGGTCAAGCGCAAAACGGCCTGGTTTTATGAGGCAGTTTGTGAATGGAGCTCAGTGCTTTAATCGTGAAATACATATACGGAAATTTTGCCTCAAACGCAGCGAACTTGGACCGAAAGCTGTCGCGCTGTTGATGTGTTACATGGTACGGAAGTCGCCTTTCATCGTTAAACTTCCATGCACTTTAGAAAGGTAAATTAATAATATCAACTAGTTTAGGCCACTTGCATGAACGTTTTGGTGTGTTTTCATTAGATTTCCTAACTGGCTTCTGTTTCGTATGCGGATTCTCAGCTAAGAGCAAACCCACATAAGATGGCTTGTTTAGAGTGAGTTTGTGGTGTAAGGTGTCAACTCATCGAGGGAATTTGGACATGCCAATGAGTAGTAGTACAATCCTATCGAAGAGTTTGTGTTCCTTTTGGCTACTAATTGTTGCATCGCTGAATCTACTCAAGGCGATTGCAGATGTATCGTGGGAAAGGTATAGGTGAACATCAAACATTTTGGCTGTTTGTAATTCAGTCTTATTTCTCCGAAGTAATACAGAGATAATCTCGATGTAGTGGTTAACAACGCAAGAAATATCATTTCAAATGTGTTCATGGCATAAGTTTTCAGTAAAGCCCAATGGTTTTTTGACCGGCTCGGGCTTAGATTACGTATACCCTTGACCAGTAGATAACGCTCTCAATGTTATGCTGTGGTCTAATCAGGCTAGGATGTGGAACTTCACTAGTACTGCCATAACGATCGGCCAGTTCTCTTCGACAGTCTACCTGATTCTGGTCACGCTTACAGTTAGTGTGGATGCATCCACATTATGAACAGATTGAGCTGTGAAGTACTCGTTCACAATAAAGATCGGTGTGGGGGGCTACCGCGTCCTCTGCACGGCACTAACGTGTAAGTCAGTGGATAGTGAGAGGAGCTATATCACACCTAGTAACCAATTTACCACGGTCATTGCCGTTCTCCGTAGCTCAATGGTCTCAACCACGGACTGGCAACAGTTGAGTGGCGGGTTCGAGCCCTACCAGGGTCCGATGGAATGCACAATGTTGACGGCTTACGAAAGGATGAAACGCGCGTACAGTGCTTTTCCGGGTGTGTGACGGCCGTCTGAGTAAGTTTAGATGTGACGAATTTCTACCTAAACCATTCAACTTCCCCTACTATTCTTCTGGAATTATGAAAATCCAGATGTATGTGTTTGTAAAGGGAAGACACTGAAGCATAAATGCGAATGCCGGTAACCCAAATCTACCACGGTTGTTTCGATGCTTACCCAGTTACTGTAGAAGAAAAACGGCTTTATGTAGCCAAGTCAACGTTCCCCATGAATCAGTGGCTTAAGCTGCTGCTTAGTTGGCCTCTGCCTCTAGCGGTCATGGGTTCGATCCTCCTTAGAGGACCGAGGGAATGCGCACCACTGATGAGCCCCAATAGGGCGAAACGCGTTTACTGCTTTACCGGACTAGCGTGTGCTATGTAGCTTGTGAACTACTGGGATGAAAGCCTTATCAGAATTATAACTAAAATCCTGATAGGCGAGAGGAATATAAAAACGGCTTTCCTGAGAATTTGATATTAACAGGGGTTGCTTAGTGGGTTCCTTTTATACTGGATGCGTACAATGGCACAATTCTGATTTCGGCCAAATGTTGTCACGGCCTGGTGAAGTACTTTCTCAGTTTGACGTCTGTCAGCTAGAGCGTAACTCGGTGGACGTGGAAAACTACCAACCTGCCAATTGCCTTATGGTGATTGACTGGTTACAGTGACCCAGTTATCAAGACAAAACAACTGACTGCTTGTAGATCCCTGCGTTGCTACAGGAGCTACACCACGGAAATGTCCATACGGTGCCATCTGTATAAAACGTTTTGTGTTCGAACAAACTATGCACCAACCAATAATCCACGCAAAAGTGGGACAGACTCTTTTCCGTATGTCTCCATGTACGCACGGTGGTGGGCTCATTAAAACACTGTGCCATATGTTTCCTTTTTCATTTGTGGTTCCAATTCTGGTCATCTCAGGGGCCTTGCTAAGCAACAATGTATTTCGCACACGATACACTAGGATTCCAATATTCTAGCGTAAACATTACTAAATAATTAGGATGGATGACCAACGGTTCAAAATATGAAAAGTCGCACTCATTCTCTCTCTCTCTCTCTCTCTCTCTCTCTCTCTGAACAACTAAACTGCTTTGGATGCATTCAGACATGATCGCGCCACACTACTCGTTTAGACGGAGGTATAAACTTGGGGAAATAATTTAAAAGCCCGGTTACATTAATGACACTTGTCTCGACTTACTCGGATCGGAAAGCTCTAGTCTACTTTGCTAAATTGTATTTCGAATGCATTCATTCATAGAAGTCATTAGCGATCAGACCCCGGAGTAGCTAAAGTAGTATCGCAAAGTTATTTTGTGTCATGGAAATAGTCAATTGCAGTGCATTTCCAGAGTACAGATCGACCTACGTCAAAAGATTGCAACATAAAAGTTACCGGGAGAATGCTTACGAAGGCAGATAAATTATGTGTTTGCCGCTCTAAGACCGGTTCCGTGCTCTTAGGCGGTCATCAGATATCTTACTGATTCGTTCGAGCAGCTCACAAACCAGGCATTCTAAGTACCATTCCGGACGACACTAACCGACGGTTTCGCTCTATTAAGGTTCAGTGGTGTACGCTGCTAGCTAGCAGGCTCAACTGCCAGCAACCACTGGTCCAGTTCCCCAAAGAGGACGGAGGGATTCTGGACCACTACCGAGCCCCAAATAAAGGAAACGTCGTGTGGTGCCCTCCCTTATTGGGTGTTAAACTACCTGGCTTGTGAGCTGTTGGTATGAATCAATGAAATGTCATCGAAAGAAATACTACTAATTAGTAGTCAGCAGACAGATAAGGTAAGACTGCGACTCGATCTCGTGAACTTGAAGTTAACTTCCATCGAATGGTGTACGATAGTGATAGGAATAAGGCGAATGATGATTTTTATTCCCGATTACACGAAGCTCGCAATTTTCATTGAGCTCAAGTGTTGGAAGTTAACTTGTAGTTCATGTCTCACAGTTAATGACGTATCATAAGGACCATTTTGAAGCGGCCGTTGTGTGAATGGATTGCGACGCGCAATAGTGTAAACCGACACTATTCCTGAGATGAACCTCGGACCAAGTTTATATTTATCGTAGGTGAATGTTTCTTTCTTGCAAGATTTCTCCTCAGGCTTGCACAAATTTATGTCCATCAAAATTTGTGGGCACAACACAAGATCACTTCTGCAGCCAGTGCGGCACTCCATGAGGCCAAGGTCACAACCCGCTTTTTCGGCCCAAACGATTAGTGAACCCTTGCTGAAGGCACAATTTCGCTTCATACAGCTCAATCGCGATGACCACAGCGGCTTCTGGCCTCCGCATCGGCAGACACTTCGATCAAATATCAGGCATTTTATTGGAAGACTTGGTTGTCACATTTGACCTAGGAATGTGCTGACTCGGATTCGTGTAGTCACGCGTTAGTCGCAATCGCGGGCTAACTGGCATCAAGTATCAAGGTCTAGAGAAAAAGTGGTGCAGTTCAGTGGCCCTTTTGTTGTATCCGCACGCTTTGCTCAACCTAGGAGAAAGTTTTGAAAACAAATTCACATTTACACGGGCTTAGGATTCCGGAATTTGACAGCGCGGAAAAAGAGGTTAAAAACAGTTGACAGACCGTATACAATGGACGACACAAATATGCAGTTAAGAAGATGAAATTCAGAATGGGAGCAACACCTACCGACATAGTAGGTTGCTTCCATGTTTCGTTTAGTAAGTACCATTAAAAACATCAGCTATTTGACGCACTTAGTTAGCCACCTGGTTAGAATGTTAAGACAAACTAAAAGGTATAAATTTCACCCTCGTGATGAAAAGTTGCGGTTAACTTCGACCTTCGATTCATTTGTATCCATGCGTTCAAAGGGGCTACTATTTCTTGATATATACATTTTAATGTACTCTTAAGTAGGGGATTTCGAAGTGATCGAGAGTTCGTCGCACCAGCTTCCAAATCTGGGAGCGAGTATGCTGTACACACAACGGTAAGATAATGAGTATCAATATATGTAAATAAAGCTAATCGATAACCTCACCAGGGCAAAGCGGGCATGGTCGCAAACTCAGTCTGCTTATTAAATTTGATTTCATTCGACGAATCGCTGCAGACTCTGCAAACTGGAGCCGAACAGCAGTGCTCTGTTGAATGAGCTGAAACCCAGTATATGGAAGTAGACGGAGTTTATGACTTCCTACACCTTGCTCTGGTGAGGTTATCGAACAGCTTTCTTGAAACAGAACGATTTCACGTAATGGCTTACCGTCATGTGTGAAATATATCGATTCCAAAAATTGCATGTACACGGCTGATGAGAAGACACGACACATTTGCATTCAGATTATTCTGTTGAAATATCGCTTCTTTTGGTATTTTGAAGTTTGTGAAGGGAAAATCCTGCATGAAGCATCCGGGAGCGTTAGCTACTTCGTGCAGAGATTACGTACACTCCGTCATTCAAAGCCGGAATTTCGCGAGCAGTAACTACACATGCTCCCAAGCTTATTTCTTGGTTGATGACCATGATTAGCTAACCCTATAATTGTTAATTGTTCATTCTCATATATGTTTCAGTAAAATTACCGCGTTCAATGTTCTCTAATAGACTAAAACGCAGGTACAATGTTGGGTAAAGTGATTAATGTGTGCTAGTCTGACTTGGTAATATGTACTTGTAATCCAAACCGCATACACGCAATGATCTACCATATGCGCATTGGAAAATGACTCTTGGGAATTATCGTGAATAACAGTAGCTTGTTGCGTGGATGAAAGTACTGCGTTGTTTTCCGAGTTAGATGTTCTATCCTCAAATGTTCCAGTACCATACCAAGAAACAACTACGATATAAAATTGTAAAAATAGTTAATTGACACTGTTCTTGGTGCCTCTTTTAGATCATGATACCTAGTGCTTAAAGGACAGGTGGTGGGCAGGTTATTAATCAATATCTTTGTCACTCTAACCTGATACAGATTGCAGGCTTTGTCCTCAGAGCTTCCTACACAGCCCCTGTCTCCAAGTTTCGTTGAGTCAGTTCTGACCCATGTACTAAGTCACGATAAATTCACGCAATTTGTGACAACTTGCGCTTTCCATCTCCCAACGCTTTCCATATCAAATTGACGGGTTTTAACCTTTAGATACATTGACACCAGTGAGCTATGATCATGTCGGCTGATGACCAGGTTAGGTCTGTGTAATCATGTGTCAATATTATTTGGCGTCTGTCTCACAGTGGAATTGTGGTATTCATCAAACAGTGCAAAGCATGCCCGCTGTCTGTTCTTTGCGCAACCCGTCCCTAACATTGGAAAGTATGTACCAATCCTTTATCGCTTCTTTGTGCAAATTCTCTCTCCATAATCAGTAAAAGCCGGAGTCTTTTTAACTGTTGCAATCGTGGACGTTATTTGGGATGGCTTTTTGGACAATATACAATGTAGGATTGAACTCTTAAGCATGAATCACTTATTAATATCTAACAGATGGTTCAAATCTCATTTTGCCCAGTTGCGGCGTGCTGCAGTCTTTTCGTCGAAGCTATTGGGATACAAATTCTGAGCCAGATGGCTATGCTTCCCATGGGTGGCCATGGTTACAAAATCGAAGTCCTACTAAAATTAATAATATTCTGGACTACTGAAAACTTGATAGTAGTATCATCTTTTTCTGTTCATACCACGTAATTGGTGGAAATTCGTCACACCTAGAGTCAGTCAGTCAGACAGCCATCATACACATGTACGGTGGCGGCATACTTCCAGGAATCGTAGTAGTGCGCATTCCATGTGACCTCTGTGAAGATCGAACCAGCAATTCAACTGTTGTCGATGTGTGCCTGAGACCACTGAGCTACGGCAGGCGGTGACAATTTGTGTGACTAAGTTACCAGATGTGATATTGAGCCACACACTATCCAGTGATTTGCACGTTACTGCCGTGCAGTGAACACGTTAGCCACCATAGCAAGTTTGGTGGCACCATATCACATACAGTAACTTGATTACAATGGACGATACCAACAACCGTAGCCCAGTGGTCTCAAGCACAGACTGGCAACAGTCGAGCTGTGGGTTCGAGCCCTACAAGGGCTAGATGGAAGGTGCATTAGACGATTCCCGGAAGGATGAAACGATCGTACAGTGCCTTTTAGAGAGAGTGTTGGCTGTCTAAGTCGAGAAGTAAGGAACTTCTGCCCATACCATTTAAAATCCTCTACTACCCCAATGGAATAAGTATGCAAAGCAAAGTGCTTATAATGCTATAAGAGCCATCGGCAGTTTGAGTTTGACAAATTCATCGGCTGGTAAAGGGGCTACCCTATCCTCTACACGGCAGTAACGTGCAAGTCAGTAAATAGTGAACAGCGCTATAGCAAGTATAGTAACATTCATGGTAGCTATTACCGTCCCATTTGCAGAATGGCGACAGTCGAGTTGCGGGTTGAGCCTCACAGGGTTAGGGTAGAATGCATACTGCTGACGATTACCCAAAGCATGGAACGGCCGCACAGTGCGTTCTCGGAAGTGTGATGGCTGTCTGACTGAGTATAGATGTGATGAATTTCTACTTGTACCTTTCAACTCCTCCTCCTCCTACTCATTTGTGATTGATAGTTTGCTCGTTGTTTGCACAAACAGGCGGTTATTCAAGTTCATACTACCCACTGCCATATTCTAACAGCCCAATAACCGGTGTGAACAATACCACTGTTATCTCTTACCCAGGCTATCAGCATTACACAAAGTGGAAGTCCAGAAGAGAAATTAGATTTGGCATTTCAATTGTACGATATAGACCGGAACGGAACAATTGAGGAGTCTGAAATGACGCAGATAATCACAGTAAGTCACGGTAATGCACCTTGCTTCATTGAAAAATAAATCGTGATGATAATGTACTACTCATGTGCCTTGAACTGACGTTCTGCGCCACAAATAAGGAAGCTTATCACTGCGGCTCCATGAAACAGTGCAACTCGTTAAGACAGCAATTCGACAGATTCGTTGAAACACAATATTCAATAGTAGCGACTCATCCTGGCTTAATGGCAAGGTAGAGCCCAATAAGTGGATCTACTTGGTTTGGCTCTTAGAGACTGAGACTGTATTTAAGAGCAAGTAGAAAGGTTTCTGTACAACTCTATTGAATTACTAAAAATCAAAAACATTTAGTTGTGAATCATCAGCAGTTGTGTCTGGTCCGTTAATTGTTTATCTTAGTTCGGTTAGAAATTTGTACTAGTGTCATTATTTCCGGACATACAATGTCTTCTTTTGGCATTGTATGTGCATCGTTTCACAAAAGCACAGGTTTCCGAAATAATCGTCGATACGGGTTTAAAAACACTTCACAGAATCAGCCTATATTAATCCTTCAGGTAGTGTATTCCATAGGTTTACGTTTCTTCGTTCGATACAAAGCTGATGTGATACTTTGTTCATGTTGGGGACCCTGAGTTTGTAACGGTGTCCTCGGGTGTTACAGGGTTCCCGCAGGTGAAATATTGGCCAAAGTATGGGGAAGTGATTTAAGTGTAGCACTCGATGGGTCATAATAAGGTCAATTCTTACTCGGCGATAGGATAGTGTGTAGAGTCCGAGCCTTCCACAACGTTTTTCATACGGAAGCTTTTGTAGACTCGGTATCATTCTAGTTGCGATATGCTGGATTTTCTCCAGCTTTTTAGTTTCCCATTGGGTTATCGGATAGTAAGCTGGGGCACTGTATTCAAGCATTCGTCTAATGAGCGAGGTGAACAGAGGAGGGACGGTTTCGTCGGACCATGTAGAGAAACTGCGTCTTAATGCCCAGAGCATACGAAGTCCCGCACGGTACAGTTTCCCTGTATTTTCTAGTGATCTCATATCATGTCGTGAGAGAACTCCTAAGTCTCTGACAGATGTGTTGGGATGGAGCAACTGGCCGTCTAAGGTGTATGATCGAGTGGCTGGACGTCTGGTGATACTGATGAACTCCGACTTGCTTGCGTTAAGAGGGAGTTGTATTTCAGTGGACCACGTTGTCAGTCGCTCTAAGTCATGCTGGAGGCGAGCGCAGTCGTCCTGGTTCTCAATGATCCTCCAGATTTGAAATCATCTGCAAAAAGGGCGCATGGTGACTGGAGCTGCTGCGAAAGATTGTTGATATGAATAAGAAATAGTACCGGCCTGAGTACAGTTCCTTGAGGCACGCCACTAGTCGATGGGAACCAGTCTGTCAGGTAGTCATTGACCTGTACTCTAAACCTTCGTCCCACAATAAACTCGTGTAACCCCTGAAGTAACGTGCCACCGATTCCGTATGTCCTCAGTTTACCAGGGAGTACCTCGTGGTTCACTCTGTCAAACGCCTTACTAAAGTCGATGTACACCACGTCAAGATCCTTCGGTTCGTTGAGAGTTAGTACCCACTGGTGGTTTGCGTACATCAAGTTGGTGATGCAGGATCGCCCTTTCGTAAGGCCGTGTTGCGCTGGCGTCAATACGTCCATCGATTCGAAGAACGACAGCAGACATTTTTTCACAACCTTCTCGAGCACTTTGGATAATACCGAAGTCAAACAGATCGGTCTATAGTTCTCTACTTTACTCGGGTCACCACTCTTGGGAAGCGGTCTCACTATCGAGCATTTCCAGTCGTTCGGGACATCCTTCAGAGAGCGATTTATTGAAAAGGTTTGTCCCGGCTGGTGAGATGATAATCGATAGGGACTTGAGTATTAATGGGTGAAGTGCGTCTGGTCCGGGGGGCTTTGCACCATCGAGGTTGACGAGTAGCTAGTACCCTTCGACCGCATCACATGGTAGGCTGTTGAGCAAGACTGGCGCAAACTGTGCCGGTACTGAAACCGCCGCCGGTTTACTGGAAAATACGGTGAGGAAGTGCGTAGCCAAGACGTCCGCGCGCTCCGCGCTTGAAATGTGCGTCTTTCCGTCTAAGCTCTCTAACACCTGTAGGTCGCCCCCAGGTTTCAGTTGACGTTGCAAGGAGGCAAATATTCTTTTAGGTGCAGTTGGGGCCGAGGATGCTAGCTCCTCTTCGAACTGCCGGCGTTGCTTGATCTTTGCGGCGTTACATAAGTTACGCTGCTTCTTGTACACCGTGTAATCCTCATCACAACCCGAGCTGATGTATCTATCCCAAAGTTTACGACGTCGTCGCGCTAACTGTCTGTATTCCCTATCAAACCAATGCGGTTTGACAGGTCCGATTTTTGGATACTTAAGGGGAACGAACCGAGTACAGAGCGAGTTAAGCTTCCCCTTTATTAATGACCACCACGCCTCAAGTGACGCATCATGTGGTAGTGTCCAATCAGTTTGACTTGCGGCTTGGACGAGTCCGTTGAAGTCCGTCTTCCAATAGTTGAATGTCGGCTTCCGTTGATTGTAATATGGTAACGACAGTTCTAAGCTTGCTACAATAGAGCAGTGGTCACTGTTCGCCAGAGGTTCGATTACTCAGATCTCTTTTAGCTTCTGCTCGCAGCTCGTAAACATTAGGTCCAGACAAGATGCCGAGTACGGAGTTACGCGCGTCGGTTGGATGACATGTTGCGTTGCCCCGATTTCAATAGTCATTTTAGCGAATTGTGCCTCAACGTTGCCATGACCGGGAAGAAGTCGAATGGCTGCCCAAAGTATCTTAGGTAAATTTAGATCCCCCATCAGTACGAACTGATGGCGGCTCATGTGCTTCTGTACATGTGGTAGCCAATCGCAACAACGGTTTAATGGGCTCCGGTAGATAACCCCCACTATTAGTTCTGCGCGCCTGAGGCGGATTGTGCACCACAATTGCTCGCATAAACTATCCTCGCTCCGATATGTGCTAGTAAATTTGCCAGCTAAACAAATGAATAAATAAATAATTTCTTTATTCTTGTGCAGTGCGATTTTATGTACAACAGAACACCACCATGAGCCTTTGATTTTCGGTGGCATCGGAAACAAGAGTATCCTTACAACGCGACTTCTTGGGGTATGACGTTGGAGTTCAGCCAAGTATCTGCAAGTCCTAAAACGTCCGGCCGCTCCGAGACAACGAAGCGGCGCAGTTCGTCACGTTTGTTCATTAGGCTGCACACGTTAGCGAATGCCACACAGAGGTCCTGGAAGGTACTGCGGGACGTGCCCGGAGATTGAGCAACCGGTTGATACGGGTTCGTACACTCTTCTTGATCACCCGAAAATTTACAATTTGTAAGTCAGTCTCACCTTCCTCTGTACGGCGTTTGAGCTCAATGACCGCAGTCTTCAAACGATCCCTGTCTTCGGGTTCCAAGTTTTGGCGGATGTGAACTTTTCTGCCTTTCAACCTTGACAGACGAGACAGTATAGGCTGCGGCATATTGGGATTTGCAAAGGTGATTCTCAGAGGTCGACATGACTGGTTAGTTTTCTGGCCAAGTCGGATTACTTGTTTAATCATCACACTGTCTTCGCCCACATCCAAGATTCTATCGATGAGCCCCTGGAGGAACTCAACATCGTGATCATATCGTATCTGAGGGTTTTCATCTTTTGACTCCGGTACGTGGAAGACCATGAGATTATGACGCCTCAACGAAATCGGTGATGAACCTGTGGGAGCAGAACTAGAAATAGTCCTTCCATAAACTCGACAATAGAATGAGACCCATTTTTTGTTATTGTGTATTTCCGAATCTGCAACGTTCTTCGCGATCCTTGCTGAACATGGGCTAGGCTGGTTTCTGTATGTGATGAAATAGCCGATCGGTCTATGATGGTGACTAATCACTAGATATTACGCAGTTTTGAACGCTTTGCTACTCTTTAATGACCTCGAAAGTTGAAACATGTGGCCTGCTATGCAATCCGGTACGTAGGCAGCATACGCTGCGGAAAGCAGGTCAAGCGTAGACAAGCGATGGGGCCACGTGTCAAAGTGAAGTGAGAACGAGGCGGTAGGAACGACAGTCTTTATTGCCAACGAACAACGGGTTCATAGGCTAGCACACACGCGCACACGTAGAGAGGATATTTTCAACCCACCACATACCACATATTGCTCTTACGCGCGGCGTCCCATTCATGCCCCATTTTCAGTCAATCCGTGAGGTACCTTTTGATTCATCTTCCCGTATATCTTCGTTTCAACTTCATATTCTGACCGGGCTGGATTCGTTCAAATGCTCTTGACTTGCTTAAGCGGGGTTGCGTCGCTCTCCTTGTGGTTACTCCTGGGAGCATAAAAGAGGCGTGTCTCCGGAAAATCGGGCTCTTCACCACGACATCCCCCCTCTACTCAGTCTGGGCTTGAGATCGTTTGTTGCTCGTAGACCATTTCCAACTTGTTCCGTAGGCCTAGACCTACTTTGTGGACTTTCGTCCCTAGTGCCCTCGTTAGTTTCCTACTTCCTTAATTTCCGCCGCTTGTTTATTCCGCCTGTGATTCTTGCCTTCCGCGCCACTACAACACGATTCCAATTTCCTTAGGTGTGAGAGGTCTATGAAGCAAAGACCAAGTGCAGTCCCACATACCTCCACACATTAAGATAACTGACTTCCAGATCACACTACAGAATATGGTCGAGATGCCAACTGATGCCATGAAGCACATTGACTTCGGACGCAACAAAGCTCCACTAATGCATGTCTATGAGTTCACAATCATCACGTCTGCGCCGCAATAATGAGAACGCAATTCTTTCCTTTGGTTAGCATTCCCTCAATTGCTCAATGCTTTTTGCATCGCAGTTAAGACCTGATTGCATATGTTACTTGTGCACTTACTCAGGGTCTGTCTGTCTGTCTGCCTTCTGTCTGTCTAGCTGTCTATCGGTCTGTCTGTCTGTTTATCGCGTAGCACAAATATCAGACCGATTACTAACCGAACACTATAGACCATCGTTTGGAGGTTCAGTGGCCTAAGCGGTTGGCCAGTGATACAAGCCACCAGTGGTCATAGGTTCGGTTCTCTGAAGCGCGCTGATGGAAAGTGCACCACTGACGGAGTCCCAAGAGGACAAGACGCCTGGCCGGTATTCTTCCAGTTTGAAAGTCAGCCTATCTGATTTGTAATTCAAATGCGATGAGCAAAATTAATCCATGCCTGTTGTCGGCAGTGTGTGGCAATAACAACACAATTGCTTAATTACCGCGAGTGCCGCATTAACAAACGGTATTATTGCGAAGCATCGTCATTCCAGGTCAGGTGATGTCTAGTACTCTCAGCGTTATTGCCGCTACTCGGAAGTATGATACCTAGCGACAGCTCAGACAATGATCCAAAAATCAGATTGAGTTGCAGGGAAACCTTTATTTGTACAGTAAAACGTTCTCTGTTGGTTAAACTATAAAAACAGCACCGCTGACGATGCTAGATAGGGGAACGAAAACAGCAGAGCACATTGAACAATCGCGCATTGCAAACGGAACGAGTGCCAAGCAAAGCTTGTGCTCGATTCGAGCAAGCGAACTCAACATGCATTTCAACGATCCGCACCGGTCGCCTAAATGTACAAGTAAGTCATAACTTTTGTCAGAATTTTACACAGGCAAGCCGGAGAATATCTAAGCTTCTATGGCTTCATTTTAATGGTATAAGAAAATAAGCAGTGGGTTACATGGGACAGTTGGTAATCCGCTGGTCCAACTGACTCACAAAATAACCTTTCCAGTGTCTTCAAGTACTTCAAATTTAAATTTTTTCCAATCAGTTATGACTTGAACTCTCTCATTCAAAATGATACACATGCTCAACGTTACACTATGCCTAACCAGGTGGGTCCATCAAGTCAATCTGGAATGTTTCCAGGTTCAAAATATATTTTCAAAATATGAGCTGGGAAAGGGTAACTGTGTCACGCTAAAACTAGGGAGTCATTGCTCTAGTGCACTATTCGACATAACGTTGTTACGTGTGTTGATGCCATTGATTTGTCCGGCTCACTAACACCAAGTTCTTATTGGTTAGTTTCGCATTGACCAATCAACACTCCCTATGCTGTGCTTTATATTGTGTGTCATGCGCGAAAAATTGGTGTGATAAACTCTGCTTCGCACCGTTGTTTTACTCTGCCGGAATACGAACCGGAGGCGTGCCTTGCTTATTTCCATTATTAAGTCATAAACCTTTCACAAAATAGAAGATAACTTGATTGCTTCGCACGTGAAAAAGAGTGATGTGGTGAAAAGCATAATAACAGGAGGTAAGAAAACATTAAAAATTCGCAGTAGGCTTGGGCCAGTGTGATGATAAAGCACACAATCGGCATATATAAAGGGTTCATACAATGTCGAGATACTTAAGAGGGGATTACCAGCAACCAACCAAAGGTTGATTGCTGAACCGATCGAGATTACTATGACTAATAACCGTTTGAACGGAACGGACAGGGTGGAGTTATCGAATGCGTGATGGGTTGTGTTAACCCCGTCAGTCAGAAAAGGTGTCGGCGAACGAACTCAGGTAGGAGCGTGAATCAGCAACTGAAGGAAAGGAATGCCTCACACGGGAAAGACCAGTGATGTGGATCAATGCGAAACGCTCGATGCTTGTTGTTTCACTAGAATGGCCACTTGACCTATTGAGCCGTAACACTACTTTCCAATGGTTCATGTTATTTTTTTCACTCTCAAAGTTACTTTCCTATGAAAAGCTAAGCTAATTGTGTACCTATTCGCCTGACCTGAAGAAGCTCTTGCATCAAGTGCGAAACTTTGCCATAATAAAATCCTACAAAAACCGATTTGGATTCAAAACCTACTGAAATCACGAGATCTCAGTCGGTCCCAAGCATATTCTGAGATATTGATGGGCTCAGACAATGAAAAATGAACAATGATTTATCACGGGATAAAAGCAAGTGCTTGACACGTCCCGTAGGATGGTTGAGGTGAATATGATGAAATCAAAATATGTCTGGGTCATCTATCGAACGTCTGCCGAGATGAATAGTTTGATAAGTAACATCAGTGTAAAATTAAAATAAATTATCGAGCGTAAACGTTCAGAAAGACACTGGGGTGCAGTGATCGTTGAGGTAAGGAGTGAGAAAAGTAAAATATGGTCGCTCACTTAGGTCCATTTGATACATAAATCCTGCTGAAAAGCATGCTTGGCGTAATCCACAGTAGGGGAGTTTAGGTAATAAAATGTTGGGAGCTAAGAGCCACATCTAATCGTTTTTTGAAAGACGGTCGTGCATCAGTCCCTGACGGCCAACACTCCTCTAAAACAGATGTTTGACACCGGGAGAATGTCAACGCACATAGACGTAGGCAAGTTAGTAACATTTTACGATCGCGCAACTGCCCTTCTTCCGTCCACCAGTGACAACTTCGGCTGTATTTTCAGGGAGCTTGCACATCCATCGTCCAGGCTGAAAACGCTATTTAGCTGGCTCATATTCCGCAGCCGTAACCTACTAAACTTCTGAACGATTGAATTTGGGACCTCGCTCTACAACGTGCCAGCAAAATGCATCGATATCCCATCTTCCTTACGCAACTTACACGTCGACGCTGATGACCACGGAAACACACGTGCGTTTTAATTTGCAACCGGAGAGAAACCATGCAGTGATAACTCGCATGCAAATAAACCGCCTAATCCCGGATATCATTCGTGAGGAAAGTCAGCCACTTCCGGATAATCGAAGTCAACTTCAGTGTTGGACACGAAATTCCTACTCGCTATCAATGGTTTCGACTCTCCATCAGATAAAACCTTTTAGAATTGTCAGCACATTGCGCGATCATTTTGACTTGATAAGCAACAAATGGACGGTCTGCAACCGCACAATTTACACACTGGCATAACTTGCTGCTTACTATTGTGAGCTGTTAGCGGTCATGAATTCGGTTCTTGGTGTGGCCGGGAACGTACACAACTGATGAGCCCCAATAGGGCGGAGCGATCGTCTACTGCTATACCGGAATGTTAGTTGTGTCATCTAATCTGTGAATTGGAGAGACAACTCAGTAAAATATTACCAAATATCCCACTACTCATACGTAATCTCAGAATCAGTTATAAGTATCTTATTGACGTGTATGAAATTGGTGCACTATCTCTTGTGCGTTCTACCGTGAAATAAGTGATAAATGTGCTGCTAATCGCTGCCGTGAAATTCAGAAATATGTCTATTCATTTATTGGCTTGGACATGAGTCAGCGCAAAGTGATTTTTACTAGTTGGGGCGCTATTTCCACAATGATACAAAATGAAACGAACTGTCCTAATCTGTTTCAAATATACTGAAAAGCATTCTGTGATGAAGCCTCGGGAAAAGCGGGACAAAGGTAAAACAGGGTAAAACGTTGCAAAGGAAACATCGCGCCATGATTCTTCGGAAACTCCCGGGTTAAGAATCTGCCTAGGTGGGCAGTTGTAGCACTAGTCTATTCTAGTCCGAGAGTGTCCTTGCTCTGGTGCGGATACCAGAAAACCGAAAGAACAGACACAACGGATTGTATTCGAGAAAGGCTACAATCGGACCAAAAACGGATGAAGCGACGAGAGCGTACGTCAGTGTCGGACCTCACCGTGGCCACAAGCGATGAGCCGGATGTAGGTGAAATTGGCCGTAGGGTCGGCATTGAAACGAAAATCACTATTGTACGCTTGCGTAACAAAAGTGTACATAAGAAATATATTTTGGGTTACTGCAGAGCTCGCCACCTAGAAGGATGAACCAGGAAGCCTATGAAACCAAAGATGGCTGTGGATCGAAGATCGTACAAGGTATTCGTATGCAAAAGAGTATCGGTTCGTGTTCGGAAATAAATGTAGCCGACAATTAGAATCCGCTGTGCCGTTCGGTATTTATTATTTATTGGTTTCAGGGCAGGGTGCATTTCGGCGAGCCGTTGGAGCGGGATTATCGGACTACAAAAAAACTGGCTAGCCCAGAAAAAGGCCGACAGGACCTCAACCTCCGCTGCTGCCAAACGGTGTGCTTGGGAGTGGTCTCTCCCCCCCGCCGCACCCCGCCCCGCGCCAAAACGACCCTCGTCCCACGGAAAAACGATCATCGTCCCAAGAAGAAGCGACCAACGTCAATAGAAGAAACGACTATCGTCCTACTTTTAAGCCACTCTCCTCCCGAGGAGAAACGACAAGCGTTCTCGTCAGGATCCTCGTTGACTGCGCCGATCCTCGAAAACATTACTCCTGTGGGCCAGTCGATCGAAGGGGAGGGTTGGGACGTGTAGCGACGAGAAAATAGAAAAACGCACAGAAAACGCCAGAAGAAACGAAGGAATGATTAGCAAGTTTAGATTTTTGGTTTTTGAATATTTTTTAGAACAGGTCTTACAGCAGTTTTGATTTTTTGCTTTCAAAACTTCATTCGACCAAAATCGGGGCAATTGTATGCAATCTCTACAAAGATAAACGTATTTGCATTGTACATAATCGGAAAAGCGAACCGGTTTACGCATCTCCCGACCACGGCGATTGGTCATGGGAGGTGGCGATCTAGATTAGGGTGATGTCGGGACGGCTGATGCTTGTAGACCGAGATACTGGTCTGGTAGAATTGCACTAGGGTGCTGAAAGCTGGTGAAGTGAGTCGTGACGTCACACGATACACTACTAGACTAGATACACTACTAGACTACACTACTAGACTAGACTAGATACTAGACTAGATACACTACTACTAGATACACTACTAGACTACAACTACTACACTACTAGATAACCTATACTACTAGACTACTACTAGATATACTACTACTAGACTAGATATACCACTAGACTACTACACGACGATACTACTAGACTAGGCGACGTGGTTTCTTCCGTAAAGGCAGGCTCCACGAGGTCGACGGTGACGACTTGGCGTCGAGCACCGCCGTCCATAGTGTAGGTTTTATTCGCGCGGTGTAGAACATTGAAAGGACCTAGGTACAGCGACTAAAGTGGCTGTCGAGCCGTCTGCGCGAAGAAAAACGTCTGAACAAGTAGACAGCTTCTCGGGCACGTACACTGGTGTCTTCTGCGACCGAGGAGCGAGTGGACGAGGATCATGTATCTGGTGAGCCAATCGATCGGTGTAACTTCCGTAGTCAAAAGTGGAAGTAGACGGACCTGGTGTTACCAGCTGTCTGTACAACCGCAGCATGTAGCCGTAGACCAGCTGGGCTGGTGTTGCGTCGAAATCGGTTTTAACCATGTTCCTTAATCCTAGGAGAAAGAGGGAAAGTGTTTTAGACCATGAAGGATCTGCGTGCGCACGTATCGCTGCATTCTACTGTCAGTAAAAGCGCTCAACCACGTCTTTAGCGGCTGGATGATACGTCTTCTTCTGGACGTGGCGGCAAACTAAGTCCTCAATCGAAGAAACAAACGGAGGAAAATTGTGACCCACGAGCAGCGCTCACTATGGCAGGGTAGCCATACTGTACAACCCAGCGTTCTAAAAAAAGGTTTCGCGACTGTTTCTGAAGAAAAAGTTGGGATTAAGACGGCCTCAGGCCATCTAGTAAATCGATCGACACAGGTCAGTAGATACACAAAGACATTCGAAGGCGGCAGAGGACCTACGCGGTTGACGTTCGCGTGATGAAAGCGTGCGTCTGGCGTCGGAAACGTGCCTAATGGGCTTCTCGTGTGCTTGTACACCTTTGCGCGTTGGTACGAAAGGCAAGCAGCTGCCCAAGTACGGACGTCCCCATTGACATTGCGCCAAACGATTCGCGCGGTTACGAGTTTAACCGATGCACGAACGCCTGGGTGAGACGCCGTGCAAGGTGTCGAACACGGTCTGTCGAAACTCACGTAGGACTATTGGGCGCGGCGTGCCCAGAAAGACATCACAAAGTATAATCCCGTCTGATGAAGTTAGTGGAACAAGAAGTATGTCCAGTGCGGGAGACCTGCGTAGTAAGTCAACCTCAGGATCGTTGAGTTGTGCTGTGGCCAGGGCTGCCAAGTTGATAGCAGTGCCAGCGTCAGTGTAGATAGCTTGGATTCGGGAAAGTGCATCAACGATGGCGTTGTGCACACCTGAGACATGCCGTATATCGGTCGTAAACTGAGCGATATAGTCAAAGTGGCGCGACTCTCTAGGAGAGCATCGGTTGGCAGTGGAGCCGAGCAAGTAAGTCAGGGGTTTGTCGTTGGTGAATACGGCAAAGGAGCGGCCTTCTAAGACGTATCGAAGGTGACGTATCTCTAGGTATAAGGCTAGTAGCTCTCTACCGAACGTGCTGTAGTGAGATTCGGTAGGTAGTAGGCGTTTGGAGAACAACGCTAAGGGTTGCCACGTGTCAATTACGCGTTGCTGCAAAACAGCGCCGAATGCCACGTCCGAAGCGTCAGTACTGAGGGGCAGTGGGATCGTGAGGCGCTATAGAAGCTATGTTGGCGATAGCCTCTTTTAGCTACTTAAAATCAGCTTGTGTTGGGGCAGGAAATTGCAATTTCCTGTTTCCCTCGGAGAAGGTCCGTGAGGCGTTGCATCAGCGAGGCGCAGTTGGGTATAAACCGTCGATAAAAGTTGACAAGCCTATCAAAAGGCCTGATCTGTTTGAAAGAATGAGGCTCGTGGTAGTCGACGATGGCTTGAATTTTATCCTGCAGTAGCACGACGCCTGCAGAGGAGATACGATGGCCGAGGAAGTTGACTGAGTTGACACCAAACGAATATTTTTGCGTTGATCGTTATCCTGTGTTGAGATAAACGATCAAAAGGTGTTCGTAGGTGCCGCATGTGCTCTTCTCGTGAAGAGCTCGCGATTAAAATGTCGTCGAGATAAGCGTAAGCGAAGTCTAAGCCGCAACAAAGTTGGTCGATGGAGCGCTGAAAAGTTTGCGCGGCATTCTTTAGACCAAATGGCATTTGCAGGAATTCGAACAAACCAAGTGGAGTTGTCACGGCAGTTTAAGCTATGTCTGCTTCGGCTACCGGAATTTGGTGGTATGCGCGTACCAAGTCGCTTTTGCTGAAGATATTGTTACCCGCCAGATTGGCAATGAGATCCACAGTTTGTGGGATCGGAGAGCGATCGGGCATGCTAACCGTACTCAAGGTTTGATAGTCGCCGCAAGGACGCCCATCCCACATTACCTTCTTCGGGACTATGTGGAGAGGCGATGCCCCTGGGCCGTTGGATGGTCTGACCATACCGAGCTGAAGCATGTGGTCGAATTCAGCTTGTGTTGCACATAGTTTGTCTGGAGCAATCCGTCTTGGTCGTGCGCTAACTAGTTTACCGCGCATGACTATGTGGTGAGCGACTTCCGTCCTGATTAGTGGAAGCTCTGCAGCCGGTCTAACCAGTCGCGGGTATTCGGAGAGGAGGCTCAACTAGTCGGACGGTACGTCTGCGATCCGAAATACAGGGCTGATTAACGGGGCATCTGAAAGGACGCCATCAACACCTAGTTTTGTATGGTCATCTAAAATTCTGTGGTGACCCGCGTCGACAAGCAATGCGAACTGGCGAAGAAGATCAATGCCGATAATTGCGAAAGGTGCTGACGCAACCGTGAAAACCCAGTGAAAGTCTCAGCGGAGATTTCAAGCTAGGTTTATCACGCGTTGACTGTGTGAAGTTATCGGTGAGCCTTTGGCTGTCCGTATATTGTACGTGAGCTTCGAATGCTTGTCTTGTGCGCTGGCAGGGATAACGTTGACTTTGGGTCATGTGTTGATAAGGAAAGTGATCGGGGAGCGCCTATCCGTGACGTAAAATAGACGACTTGTTTTGTCGCTGCCGGACGCGTGGGCCGCATTCACGCGCCGGTGAACTAATTTTCCTGTGCCACTACACCACGCTTGGCGCAAGGTGAACGGCAACGTCGAGCATTGTCACCATCATGGCGATGATACCAACACAGATCATTCGTTAAATTGGCATTTCGGGCTCGGCTGCGAGGGGGTGATGTACTGAGTCTGCGCGGTGACCTGTACCTGTACGGTGGAGCTCGGGATTGATAGCCGCCGCTACGAGTAGCGGCTGTCTCTTGGTCCGACTGAAGTCTCATTAAGCCTTGTCTTTCTAACTGCATTGTTGCTAATTCACGGCGAAGCGCGGCTATCTCTTCGTCTCTGGGGTCTGCTTGCGCGGACGCTTTCGTACTAAAGTCTCTATCAGCTAATGTGGCGAAAATGTTACCGGATGCCTTCGTGTGCTGAGGGATTCTCTCAAATGCTGCGTCTGCGGTTATGGCCAGCTCTTTGAGTGATCTATCTGGGTACGCTACGAGCATTAAAGGAAGAGGATCAGGTAGGCGGGAGAGCCACAGTTCTTTTAAAGCCGCTTCACTCATGTACGAAGGGCCAGCTATCTGCTGAATATCGCGGAGCAAGACTGAAGGCTTGCGATCGCCTAGCTTAGTGCTATTAATCAGTTGCTCCAATCGAGCACGAGCGCTGGGTTGCGACTCCTTTAGGATCAATTGCTTCATCGCTTCGTATTTACCGTCCTTCGGTGGATGAAGCAGTACATCTTCAACCAGTGTCACCACGTGTTACGGAAGGCGTGGGACGAGTTGGTTGTATTTAGCTTGATCGGTAGAGATCCCTCTGTTTTCTAGCTCTATCTCAAAAATGGCAAACCAGACGCTGGGCTTGTGTGCCATAAAATCCGGAATAGCCAAAGTGAGCAAATTCACACTACCGGCCGATTCAGGTTTTACATCGGCACCGGACATGGTATATGAGTAATGCGAGTGAAGTTTAAAAACAAAGTGATGGCGAATAATGCACTATGGATTAGGGAATAAATTGGCTTGGAACGAGCCCAACGAAAACGAAACGACCAAAACATTTGAAAATTCGCGGGTGCGTATCGGGGTCACGAATTTGTAGGATTGGTCTATACTAGTCTGAGAGTGTCCTTACTCTGGTGCGGATACCAGAAAGCCGGAAGAACGGATTGTATTCGAGAAAGGCTACAATCGGACCAAAAATGGATGAAGCGACGAGAGTGTACCTCAACGTCGGAACTCACCGTGGACAAACGTGATGAGCCGGACGTAAGTAGAATGACCGTACGGTCGGCATTGAAACAAAAACTGATCTTGTACGACTGAGAAAAAAATGTGTACATAAGACAAGAAATATCTTTTACGTTGCTGCACAGTTTGAAGACAAGGGAGGTAGTGCTGGCTCCACTCGTCGGAGAATACTCATTTGACTCAGTTTCTTAACGGAAATGATAAACTGTCCCCTTAAACCCGACCAGTGACGAAGGAGGTGCGTCTATCGTTTCATCCTCGTTTATGTTCGCACACACAGATGTGGTGGTTGGCAGCAACCGTTTCCAGATTGGCCTATCACTGAGAGTGCGAACAGCTACGGGATGCCCGGGCATAATAATGAACCATGGGTGTAAACTCAAAGGAATAAAACCGGAAGGCATACAGATGGGAGTCACAAATATTTCGGAATCGTTCCACACTCCAAGCGAAGACACCTACTTATTCAATTCACTTATCATCGCTTCGATATTAGCCCCTCGTGGCTAAATTGATGGCTCCCCGGACCGGCTTGGTGGAGACACACACGACCGCATGTGCTACAGCACCATGTGCTTGACGTCGATGATCTAAGCTCCATCGGCGCATGTCGCTATGGTTACCGGTGTTTTTTTCTTCCAATGCAACAGTCCATTCCGGTGCACTTGAGCAATCGCATCCTTGACGGGGTCGAGCAATCGGCGGTGATCCACTACCACTGTTTCCTACGACTCAAGGTCAGCAATAGTTCCTAACGCACATACATATAGCTGCATATATATGCCAATATGTTTGAGTCGTTCTGATATCCGCATGTTGAATTTCTTACGATTTACATTGTTTTTCTCATAGGCGATTCACTTGATGGTTGGTGAAACCGATCAGCACGGTGAAAACAGCCCGGCGGAACGAACAAAAGCCATTTTCGCAAAGATGGACACGAATGCAGATCGATTGCTGACGAAAGAGGAATTCATCAAAGGTTGTTTAAATGATCAACATCTCTATCGGTTGTTGTCGCAATCAAATGACACAAAAAACAAGCTGTAACACCTGGTTGCCAGTGTCCTCCTTTGTGGATAACTTAAAATCTCGCGACCACCGAGAGGGAAATATAAGCGACCACTATGTCTAGTGTGACATCTGGAATACAGAGTTGTTTCTTTCCGAGTTTCGTTTCCGTTTCTGAATGCGTTTGTTCTTTGTTTTTTCCCAGTATTTGACTGCTGCTGTATCTAACAACATTGTTTATTTCATATGAAATAGACCTATCATTGTCCATTTTGAGATTTGTGCCTATATGCGGCAGAATTAGTCACTTGAAGTAAGAGCCAGTTGATTTGTTTCAAGTGTGTTGTACGGATAGATTATGTGCAGTAAGGTAGGATTCCATTTCCGGTCGAATATGTACCCAATCGAAATGCAATAGCTAAAAATACTATCGAAGCAATGCTAGTAGCTGAGCAAGCAGCCGAGAGAAATAGGAAAAGTATGGTGGACACGACTGGTTGCGACGAAAATATGGTAGTCGGTTTAATTCAGTTTGCTTGTCTTGATCCGTTACCGAGAGGCAGTGGATCAGGGTAAACCGGCAAATCAAGAAAAATCACCACAACAGGCTATGAAAGATGATAACAATAAGAAGAAACGAAGGAGAACCAAACTAGTCAGATATAATGGCAACGGTTCTGGGCTGAGTGATTACATGGAAGATCGCCGCTAGTTTCTTGATGGTGTCCACTCATTGATGTGGCAGATTCCAAAGACCCCATCCGGAAGAAAACCAGCACCAAGCTGATTCGGCTATTCGGTGAAATTCATGATTTTTCGCCATGTCAAAGGGGATCCACCACGTCATGATATCAGCAAACTAGACACCGTTTTGACAAACATTGCATGCCAACGGTGCACACCACTGTGTCAGCGATGGCCAATTGAGTTCAACGAAAAACTCTGTTAGAAACCAGTGGGATCGGCTTGTAGTCGATTGACATAACTTATTTGTTTCGTAATCCAGTGAGCACTAGTTCGAATTTGTGTACATGCGAGCGACTTCACGGTACCTCTAAACCGCTCACGACAGGTGTTTGTGTGCCAGCGACGTGCCGGTATATGCTACCGGGGTACTGATGATTTCTTCTCAACCGCCAGATAACAAATGAGAAACGTCAGAATTACTCCTTTGGCTCTCCCAACACATAAGAGCGATGTTTAACGATCAAACGCAATTGGTGTTAACATCCTCATTGGGATGGTTCCAATGGTCTGATCCTTCAGAGATATGCGTTAATTACAAGAGAAAAGCTCAGCGGAAATGGAAACATATTTGACTGGCAAACAATTATACAGTAAGATTGATCCCTGTTATAGCGGTATTACTCTACCGGTTAGACGCTTCATACGATTTGAGTAAACAGCTTTTCTGTGACTCAGCCCAATATCAACCAATCTGTGAAACCGCACAGACCGCCTCGTAAACTTGTTGCATCCAACCATCGATTCCGATCGGTTTGCGTGCACTTGGCAAATCGCTTCGCCTTGCGGACGAGTCTGATTACTCAGAATTCATATCCACCACACCATAGCGGGCGAGCATTTAAGCCCCCTACAGTTAGGTGAAGAAACGGACAACTTGGCAGATGACGCACCCACTCGGTCAGGATTGGTGAAGCACGGAATGTGCATTCCGCATGTCTTATTTATATGAATTCGAAAGATACAACATAGAAACGAAAGAAAAGGTGTATCATTAGAATGACATACTACAACATAACGCAGTCTCGATGGTGACGATGAAGAGTATGTTAGCCGGTTTACTTGTAAGCACTTTCCGAAGCAGAAACGTGGAATGATACTAAAATGCGTTGGGGACTAAATAACTGAATGGGTATATTTACCGACTGGCGGGATGCTCTTTGGAGAGCAAAAGAGATGCGACACTTATGAGCAGCGCGGGGGCAGGTTACTATGTTGAAGATTTCCACAATCCATCTTTGAGTCGATTTTCAAAGTATAATGACAGTCCGAAGGTACTTCACCAGCGTATGACAAACGACCGAAGAAACATGCCAAATATAGAGAAGCCATCAACATTCAGTAATGATGATAATGACAGTTGACAATAGATACAGCGGTCGGCTTCAATAATGTCGGGTAGTTATATCTGACATGTCAACGTCCCAATGGAGCCTAAGGCAACCGACAACCGGAGCAGATATGGTGAGCTCATAGAATTGGTTTATTAACCGTCTGGGATGGAATCAGCTTGAAGCGTCATGAAGTGTAACAATTGTTCAGTCATATTTGCCGCTGTTCCAAGCACTGAATCCTACGACGGACATATGTCAGATAAGTTGGAACGATAGACACCAAACCATTTTAGGCGCGGTCTTCAAACCGGCCTTTGCTGTGTTCTCCTGAGTGTACTATTTTTACGCTATCTGCTGCGGATGTATCAATTTTGTTTTACTGTTCCCGCATTTTTGTTTATGTGGATTATTCTGAGGTCATCGATGTTATTCTCCACTGCCGACTTTTTGAAGTTGTTCAGAAACGCTGTGAAAAGTGCGCCTTATATCGCATTCGGTCACAAATTCAGTAAGACCATCAAACGAATTTTAAAACAACGCTTTGGCTAAAGAAGAAAACACCGTGCTGGTTGTCAAGCCGGACTCAGACGTGGTCCAATCAATAAAGCGCAAATTCCGCTAATTAGCTTTAGCAATGTGCGCTTCCTGCTTGGCAAAATTGTTGAACTCAAGACCACTATACAGCATAAGGAACAATCAAATGTAGGTATCTTAATGATACAAGAAACTTGGTTACATCCTGATGTGGACGATAAGGTTATCCAACTAGATGAATACCGCGTCGTGAGGTCCGATCGTTCTGGAAAGCCGCAGAATCACGGAGGACCCGTAGTCACCTAAGTGAACCAGTCATGATGTAATTCGATTACCTTGCTTTCTATATACTCAACAGCAAAAATTAGCTGCCCTTTACTCAAGTTTAAACCGAAATTTCTTGGTGAATTTCTTCCCGTGGTCATGGGAAACATCTACATGACCCCCGACACGCCTACGACTGAGCTCAAAAATTTTGCTGATCATTTCTCACCAGCGTTACTGACTAAAATTGAGTGTTTTGCTTTATGGTTGCTGGTGATTTTAACAAAAGTGATCCGAGGTTCCTCAAGACACACTCTAAAAAACACGGTATCTTACAAAGCCAGGCTCGATGCGCCATTGGATTTTGTTTTCACAAACAAAACTCATTCGCTTTCTACTTTAAAGCGAGTTCCTCTCGGTAACAGACCACTGTGTCCTGAAGGTATTCCCACTTATTTACAGCAAGACAAAACTCGTGTCCTTGACAAAAAGGACTTCAGAACCATCAGACGGCAAGGCTGATCAAAAGAAAATCTCGCAAAACTCCACGCTATGCTGGCTTCAACTGACTTTTCAGTTTTCACAAAAGAAAACCTACCACTGGAGTGCGAATACCTTACCGAGTATATTAACTTCTGCTTTGATCTATGCTGCGTACAAACGCATGGACAGATTCTTTTCACCACTACCGAAGCGATGTGGACGAAAGTAGGCCTGGACATAGAAATTCAAATTGGCGGCCCAAGTTAAAAGACTAAAATTGACAATAAAAGCAGTGATAACGCGACTGAATAGTTTGTACATTGAAATTGTGTTGGGTAATCAAGATTATCGTGAGTTCTGCAGGTTTTTCAAGCAGCTGTGTTGCAAAAGTGCCCTGAAGCGTCTTGATAATATAGATGTGGATTGACTAAATGCCGGATTTTTTATTCTTCCCCATAGGGTAGCTGTTCCCTGTCATCCTTCCCCTACAATGGCCTCGTAGCCACCTTTGATCACATGGACGTTTACAACGGACCCAACTAATCGAACTAAAGATGCTAGACCTGATGCTGTATTCACACTTGCCGTAAAATAATGCACAGATTATGTCGCACTACTAGTAACCGCTCTATTCAACCGCTGTCTTATGAGTGGCGCAATCCCTAACAGTTGGAGACCTACAAGGATAAGGCAAGTGCCAAAGGAGAAATCTCAAAGCTGACGTCCGATTGCACGTACGTCGGTGATGTTGAATCATTTGAGAAACTACTTGTACCTCGGATCTCCAAGCGCACCCAGGCAGACAATGTATATCAGTTTGCTTATAAACCCAACCGCTCCACACTGAGTGCTGTATCGTACCTTGTACATAAGGTATCATCGGCACTGACAAAAAAATGCAGAGCAGTGCGTCTATTGTTTCTCAATTATTCAGCTGCTTTTGGGAGTGTCAACAGATCAATTCTACACAACCAGCTGCTCACGATTGGGGTAAATACAAACGGCTACAGTGCGATCACAGACTACTTTACAGATCGTACCCACTTCACCCAGCTTAACGGGAAAAATTCCTCTACACTCTGCTGCTATCATGGTGTTGTATAAGGAGCGATTCTCTCTCCCCTTCTCTCTTCGCTATATATCGAAGAGCTTCCTATAGCTTCCAACTTTATCGGATGCAAATATGCAGATGATGTCGTCATAGAATGTATATCTCCAACCCTTGATACACCTACTCTCCAGAGTGGTCTGGATGAGTTTGTGTTGTAGTCATCGATACGGTCTCTCATTTTAAGCATGTCTAAACGCCGTGATATAACATGTTCTTTTCTTCGGCTTGGTCAGCTGCAAGCTATTTCGAATGTTGCTTCCTTACTGGAAGTGAGTGATCAACTCATACACAGGACATCGCCTGTCAAGCAACGGAGTTTTTTTAATTTTAGAGTATTGGTGGTTTTGTGAGTAGTGTAATATTGTAGAAAGTAGAAGCCACGCTCGGACTTTGAAAAATAATCTGCCTCGACGGTGAAACGAACGCCAGACATACGGATTATCGGCCAACTGCTCTACCAACTGAGCTATCGAGGACTGAGGATCAGGTGCGCCATTGAACACATGACTTCTGCTTGGTTCGCGACGTATTGCTAATAAGCTCACAGTATCTGTCCCGGTGTTGCAGATTGGCTCACTCACTCGTCACTTCCCAATGAACCGAAGTATCTGTCCTTCAGATGTTCAAAGGGCGATGGTAAATTTAGATTATTGGTGGTTTTGTGAGTAGTGTAATATTGTAGAAAGTAGAAGCCACGATTAAACTTTGCACAATAATCATGGTCGACCCATGTCACTGAAACACTTGACAAGGTTAGAAAGCTATCTTCTTTGCCCTCAGATTTAAAATGCTTTCGCTACCACGTGATTTGATGCTTAAATTTGTAACTGCATACAACCTGCCTCACTGGCTTAACCGTCCTCCAGCAACGTTACCTGGGCTACAAAATCTGGATTACAGTGTTCTTACGTTCGTTAAAACTTATCGCTAAATGCGGTGGATTATCTAGTGTCACTTGTTGATTTTATTATTACCAGGCATTAAGACGCTTGTAGTACCTTTTTCTTCAGATTGCTAAACGACCTTTTTCATCCACTGTATGGAGCGATGTTGAAAACGCTGTCTGTTTTTCTGCACGCTCTACATTCATACACCTATTTTCTCGTACGGCTTCTCATCGCAATTCTATCCTACCGTCTTTGTCACCATTACTTGCGGACTCAACGAAACTCATTAGCATGCATCGTAGTTGTTTGTTTGAGTGATACATTGACATTTTGCATTGCACATTATGCATTAAATTTTATGTATTTCTTTATTCGTACAAAGCTGAAACTATATCTACCCTGGTGCATAAAGCATGTTTTGTCTTGACTTGACTATATGGTATTGACCTCCTCCATTTTATGTCTTTGCTAACCGATAAGCCTGAGACGCTAAATCGACGCTTCCACCTGCTATTGTGTTGAACTGTACACTCAGCAAAACCAACTGTGCCAAGATCAAGCTGAAAATCCTCTTCAGCTCGTGCCGTTAGAACACTTCGACACAAATCGGTTGATGATCCCGAATAAGTTCTTCAATGAACAGTGAGGGGAATTCCAACTAATCTGTTCGCCCGGTTCGTTCGTCAATGCCAGCTAATGGCTTGATCCAGTGTGATAGAAGTAAGCCAAAAATTGCAAGTTACAGTGACCGATAAGCAACCCAGGCGTGTAATTCAACGAGACCGGCAGATCTCGCTAGAATTGCGCACACCACGAGGAGTAAGAACTTCAATCAGAACGATAGACACGCTTGCATCGACGTGCGCTAGTCGAGGCAGTACCGGTGATTAGCTTTGGTCTTAGGTACCGATTCGTTTGCAGAGCACCAGGTGATGTCAAGCGAACGGTCAGGCTTAAAATCTGTTTACCTGAGATAAAGATTGTGTTAAACATTCGGAAGAGATAAATGATGGCCAGTATCGGTGCGAAAAACAATGAACCTTAGAGCCCCTATAACACACCTATAACACACCAAACCTTCAGCAATCCACAAGTGTAGTCGTAGATTCCGGCCCAAGTGACATATGATAGGACATCATTTTTGTTCTGCAACCCGATATGCTTCCCATAAAACATGCACTTTACCAGTACATACTGACTGCAAAGTGCGTTAATCAGATACTGATAAATCTTGCCGTGCATGAAACTAGATCTCATAATCAAAGAACATAGACTACCAACCGATGGGCTCAAAGATCACAAGCCTGCATTGTAATCTGAGGTCACGGGTTCGAGCCTTTGCATGGGATCGGGCGACTCACGCAATGTCCTTAGCCCACGCGCGACTTGTGGTAGCTGTGAGGCAGCGAAGCATCGATGCTGCGTCCCGGCCTACTGCCTGACTAATTGACTACTATGTGAAACACTAGGGAGTACAAACCTGACAGGATTCCCTAAATCAACAACAGTTGAGGTAAGTGATCTCATACAAATGGTGGTTCACAATTTGGAAACGTATCTCATGGGTTGTGAAACACACCAACACCAAGATCACTATTCAAAGAACAATAATCAGCACAGCAGCGAAAGTGTGCAAACTTCATCAGGTCCAGCGACCTTAGAAACCACAAATTTCTGTGTTCTTGCAAGTGTATTACCGAGAGGGAAGAACAAGTAATTCTAAGGAAATACAATTAAAGCAAGGGTACTCACTGACCGATTCGATACGGGACGCGAACGTAGAAAGCCACAAGAGTGTGACTGACGAAGACAGGAATGGCTGATTATTAGTTAACCAATGAATGATGAGGAAAAGAAGCGAATATCAGAGTCAAGGTCCTGGTGACAAACGATAAGGCAAAGCTGATCATTTTGAGATGGGGTTTGGTATGATTCCCAAGAAAGCGGAACAGCAGGATGCCGACTTATTGGATTACATCAAAGTCCTTTGACTAAATGGTATAAACTACAAATAGTAGCAATATGAGTACACGGTACTGAAGGCAGCTTCCGAGGATAGGAACATATAGCATACATTAAGAGACCACGACATATGCTTTGAGAAAGGTTGCTGTGGCTAACAAACTACTGTGCTCTATCCGAAGAGCATTCTCACGATTGACACCGGAGATCCTCAGACTTATCTTTTCCTCCCATGTGCGTCCAATCCTCGGATATGAATTACCCGCATTTCAACTGCTTACAAAATTTGCACATGGGTTGAGTGAGAAAGTTCAACGACACTGTTCTAAGTACATCTTTGAGTTCCGACACCTGCCATATCACATTAGTCTCCAGCACTTGAATATGTTCTCTCTGACATATCGGCGTCGCCGGGGCGATCTGATCTACGTTCGGCGCATTCTGCGAGGCGAGATTGGAATCGAGCTCCAAGATTTCTTCCAGAGTAACATTGAGTGTTCGACTAGGGGCCATTGCTGGAAACTGTTTAAACCTAGGAGACTCAGGCTTCGCTCTGATTTTGCCCTATCGACTGCTTGCCTAATTCTGTCGTCAACGCCCATATGGAGGAATGTTTTAAACGACGGTTGGATGTATACTTCTTAAATTTGCAGGGATCTTATTGTTTCTTATGCAACTGTGACAATCCAACTTGTCGATTGCTGTTGCGCAAACACCTTCTATGACTGGGAGGTGATGGAGCTGACAAAGGTCTTTCCTTCTGCTCTCTACATTCCAATGATATTCGCTTTCAATCAACTATGACCGGTTACGCAGGTTTACACATTATCGTTATGGAGCTATCGGCAAGTTAGGCCCGTAGTCCAACAGAACAGTGGATTTATCATGGATAAAAACACGCTTAATAATTTGGGTAAGTAGAATGAAACTAAAAAGTGAATTGATCAAGAAAAATATAACGCGCAACGGTGGGCTCAGCGTGATTTCCAGGTGCACGCTGGTTACGTTGTCCCGTATCCCAAAATCCTGATTTACTACTACTACTACTACTAATAATAATAATATTAATAATAATGATAATGCGTCAGCTGTACGCCGGAACGGCGCTTCGCTGCCGTGCGACCACCACTAGTCGTACACGGGCTATACTGTACGCGGCTGCGAACCAGCGCCGCGAGATTACCAGACAAGCTCGTTACCTCTAGGCTAAGGAATGGCAAAGCACGGAAATAAATAAAAAAATAAATAGTATATTCCTCGGCGATTCGAGGGGCAGTCCAACTATGTGGTCTGATCAATGTGTACAACAGGATCACAAAAAATAATCAATTTGTTCACGCTGTTTACAATGGATCAAAAACAGACTAAACTAATTGGCAGGATTAAGGCATTAAAGAAATTAAAAACCAGGAACAATAACGTAAGCAGAATTAAACAGACGTCCAGTTAAAGTAATACGGCCACTCGTGGAACAGCCCCCAGGGGACCTGTATCCATGCAAGGTATTCTCTCGAAAGGTTTCGCCCGCACTTCCATGCTATAGTTGGCCGTGTGTCGATGTGGCATAGTAGCATATGAACCATCACCTGTTTATCATACGTACTACTGGTGATGTGATGCATCATAAGGTCGACGCTTGAAATCAGCTAATATTAGAGTGGAGATGACATGCGAAAATGTCGTCCAACTGCGGAGACATACGAATAGATAAAATGTTCCGTTTTGCATTCCAACTAACTTGTGCGGACGATTTCAAATGGCGGCTTCTCCGTGAGGTGTAGTAGTTAAGTTTCGATAAGTGTAGACATGCGCGGTTAGGATCCTTAAGGATCAGATACATCAAATTAAGACCCCAAGGAAGTAACAGGCGGAGTCGAAAGGAATAGGTAGAAATTCACAACCTCTACACTCAGTCAGACAGCCATCATACTCCCGGAAAAACATTGAACGGCCGTTTTATCCTTTCGAGAATCGTTTGCAGTCAGCATCCCATCTGACGCTTATGGAGCTCGAACCCGCAACCTGACTGTTGCCAATCCGTGGTAGCCCCTTCACTAAGTAACGAAATTACCATGTCCACCGCACGGTTGTAATGCGTAAGTCAGTGAATACTGAGAGGCACCATATCACATACAGTAACGAAATCACGATGGTCGTTGGATTGCTCCGTAGTTCAACGGTTTCAACCACAGACTGGCAACAGTCTAGTTGTGGTTTCGAGCCCCACGGTATTAAGGCACCTCAATCTAGCAGAACAAGCAATCCAGAGCATTTTGCACTGTGCTATGAAGACGATACAAGTCCGCATTCTGCTAATCTACACCGTACGACAGTGACGACCAGTGTAGCATATTGCTACTGCTATTGCTGATTCCAGAATGGTAAATACAATTGACAAAAAGACGTTTTATAACCATAAAGCTTAACCGAGATAGAAAAAGTGCATATCATGTAGTGATGCCAGAAAGCATGGCCGGCACCCTGACAAATGCTGTAGGTCTACGGACAATCTGGCAGGAATGCGCAACATTAAAGCATTATGGAGCTGTAGCCAATTTGAGCCTACAACATCTCGTAGTTCAGCGATTGCCACGTAATTCGGCACGAACGCTTGTGTTAGATCGCTCTGTCATTGGAGAAGGGGTATTGATAGGCGCATAGGCGAAAAAGACAGTCAACACTAATAGTGCGACAGGCATTACCACCCAGACGCCTTCGAAGTCAATGCCCTGACTGATAAGCTACCAACTCGTGCATTCGTGTCAGCATAAACAACTACAACATCCATACCATCAGTCATCGGGATGAGTTCAGTTCAGTTGAACAACTATGATCCGAGCACCGAAGCGCGGTGGACCACCTGCGACGATTCACGTCGCATGAATGACAATAAATAACGACGTCAAGATAGTGAGGTTATGTGCAAATACTACGTAACTAAAATACGAGCAAGTGTTTTAAACTAATCAGTGGAAAAAAGTTAACAACTAGATGCAAGAAACTGAATGCAGGAACGCCACTGACTGCGTGACTGCGCCACGTCTGATACGGCCTCCAACCATTGGTGTGAAACATCCCGGCGCACCCATCCACGAAGATGGCACGCGCCAACCTGAGCAAGTTTCTCACCCCACCTTTCCATGTTCCTATGCCACGTTACGGACTGACCACCTCGTGGTTTCACTCAACTTAGTGCAGCCACGGCGTGTAATGCACGCTGAGGAATCCGGTCAACAGGCCTACGGAGGACGTGGCCAGGCCAAAGTAAGAGATTAAGATTCGGTAAACACTCGAGTGAGGCACGAGAAGGCTTCTTGCCAAAAACCAGTACGCACTGCTCACCCAATGTTCCCACCAGTCGTGAGCAATACTCCGCAAGCGCCCGTGGTCAAACACAGTCAAGTGTTCAATATCTTTATCGCGAATTGGCCATGTCTCTAATCTATACAGTAACACAGGCCCTACCGCAGCGTTATCAAACCAACGTTTCACTGACAGGCCGATATCCCGCCGTCTCTATCGATAGCTGGGCCTCTGAAAATTCACAGCGGCCTTACTGATACGCGAAGCGACTTCCTCAGTGATGTGGTCACTAGAGGCGACGCAGCTACCAGATTAATTAAACCGACCCATCACTTCCATTCGCTGTTCGGCGACACCTAGAATCGGAGGTGTGTCGATCCAGTTCTGAAACAACACCTAGCACTTTGAAGGTGCAAATCTATGCCGAAGTGTGTAGCGCTACGAATCAGTCTGTGCAGTCATCACCATCTTCAACAACAGTAAATCAGCCACTTGAACTGATACTTCGCTACCGTACAACCACGGTGAAGTACGGAACAAAGAACAATAAGAAGGAGAGAAAAAAGATCTAGTGTAAAACATTACCGCCCTTAAAACACTCGGCGTCAAGGCGCTTATATCTCAACAACATACCATCACAAATGTCTGCCTATTGTGAAAAGATAAGTCGGCATCGGCAAAACAGCTTCCTTGCAACTCTCACTGCCAAGCGGCATAATCAGCAATTAAACGGCAGTTAACCCAGCACCAAAAATCTTTCAACAGGCAGTCCGACGTGGAGACGACAGCAGACTCGTCGCTGGTGTCGACTGTGCGTCACGTCCCGTAACGTCTGAAGCCAAATACCGTACATTTGATAAGAGTTTTTGGATTTTGGTCAGTCGCCGTAGATCAGCCGCGCAGGTCAGGGTGAGATTGGAGCGCACTAATTTGTCGACCCACCAATGTCATGTAAGTCTACTGTATCTACTCACCCACGCATGTCTGGGGGTGTGAATACGACGTGAGGACGCATAGCGGTGCATGTGTCCTTGAAATATGTTAATTACCCCCGGCGATTTTGACACCGGTCAGTTCAGATTAGGTCGCTGCCGACGTTTTTGGCTGGTGGTTTGCAACCTCTCGACAGCAGTGCATAATGCACTGGCTACCGTGTTCAAGTGTTGGTGGCGCATCGACAGTTGCTTAATGTTATCCCAGCAAATGATAAAAGGGTTAGGGACAACGCTGTTGTAGACTGAATGTTACCTTCACCTAAACCACCTTAGCAAAATAAGAATTTGTAACAATTAGACGGTGAAAATATGAGATGCTACTTCTGCATAAATGAGTCCGGAAAAACTGTCGTTGACAGACTACTCCTGTCACAGTCATGATAGCAATTGCAGGAACCAAGTGGGGTGCACGCTGTCTAATTTGTTTATCAGTGACCGTGGCGGTGTAACATGAAAGGCTGACAGTGTCGCTCCATCACTCAGGAAAACGTAGGTGTATATCAAACGAAATGATGGTTACATGCTGCCGTGTATGCCAATTAAGAGACTACTCGCTGCACGTGTTTGTGGAGAAGGACTGCCGATGAAATCGGTGGCTGTGTTATGCATCTCTTGTATTCCGCTATCCTTGTGCCTAGCTCTCTCGCGGTTTGGCCAATGTGCACATGTGCGCAGCAGTTCTTGCAACCAATTTTTAGACGCAATTGATTGTCCTATCTGCGAGAAGTGGGTCTTTCAAGCGCACTAGTGTAGATCGGAGTGTTTGGCCTTTCTGGAAAATTAAGCTTATGTTTTCTTTATTTAATACCCTCTGGATGGCCTCTGAAGTTCCATCATTATAAAGAATATCTACCGTCCCAATCCACTCGGTAGTACACCGTTGTTGAGGATTTAAAATCCGCTGCAACGGGTATCCGCCTCGGGTATCCACTACCAAGCAAGTTGTGCATTGCTTCTTTCCGCGCGGCCTTCCTATCTTCTTCCTCTGTGCACAGAGTCTGGGCTCTGTGAAACAGTGATGAGACGATTCCAGAATACACATGCTGTGGGCGACCTGAACTATAGTAGAATACACCATCTGTCTCCGTCGGCTTACGATATATCTTTGTTTTTGGACTACCCCCATTCCTGTGATCTAAGCAGTCAAGGAATGGCAGTGTTCCACTGCCAGATTCCAATTCCATAGTGAAATGTCTGGTCTTCGCAAGAGTGTTCAAACGGTTTAGAAACTCGTCTTTCTTATCCCGTTTTATTCAAACAAATGTGTCATCCACGTAACGGAGTGACGCTCCGCGTTGGCATGTGAGTTGAAGCTAGAAGATACACGCCTAGCAAAGCATGTTGAGAAGGGCCAAGAATCAGGGGGTCGAAAACTGGGGGGATAAAAGTGAAGTTGGAACGGGACCATAGGGGTGAAAAAGCGTAAGAGGGGAAATAAGAAGACGGGAAGACTTGAGCAGTAGCATCCAAACTTCTATCCACCTTGCTCGATGCAGCAGCTGGGGCACAGTTGATTATCCTCTGCGGTGGCCAGAGCTTCAGGTATTTGTTTGAAGAGTGATTCCTTGTTTTGCGTGGGCAGGATACTATCAGGTTGTCCAGGCCTAGACAGGAGAATGATTAGGGTTCTCAACCAAAGCCTTTGGTTCAAAAACCTGACCGCAAGACAGCGGGTTTAGCGTTGGGCTATAAGGTGTCCGTTTTAAGGAATAAGGTGCCACCGTCATTCCAACCCCAAGCTGGAGGACCAGGACGCTAAGTTTGTCTGGCCTCTAACAATTCACCAATCTGGTATGAGTGAATCTGAAGATGCAAAAATGCACCACCCAGTATAGCTCAATGGATCACTGAGGCACACAAACCATCGCACCACGGTAAGGTCCAGATTCATTGCGACATAGTCTCTCCTAGAATGAGGACAAGTTCAGACGAGCCGTGTGTGATAGATCAATCGCACACAGCGGTGAATCATGGTATGGGGTGGCCTCATGAGCTTAGCACGAGTGTAAAACTGCGGTGGGACAAGGACAAACGTGGCCATAAAGCAAAGGGACACTGCAGGGCTGTTAGGGTGGGTACACATAGGGGTGGACACCAGGAAGGAGGGCAACTAAGGCGTGGGAATTGGAGTGTTCGAGGAAGGACAGTACGTAACAGCAAATACGAGCTAAACCTGGGGAGGGGAATGGGGAAGTTGGGGTAGTAAATTTGGGTCAAGCAAAGACGGTTGTCATCGACCAAGTGTACGTTACACATACCACCCCGCAAATACTGTCCGGATGCAGAATAAGCCACAACACAGATCTGTCTCAGGAGGTGGAATGGCTCAATGTAACAGCGAAAGGACCGTGTTACGGTATAAGATGGATCAAAACATTTGCTCGAATTCTTCCTGGTATCTGCAGATGTTGTGCCCATGCTGGGCCTCGATTCCATTGAGGCTTTGGGTTTCGTCTCCTTTATTCGTGACCGTTCTGTTCATTCGTGTGACAATAACACAGATAGTAGACAATTATCTTACTGTGTTTGCCGATGTCGTTATGAAATTTCAGGGGGAAGCTCAACTGACGTAAAACGAATAGGTGAGACCAGTAGCATTGCCAGCTAGGAAAGTACCTATCGTTTTGCGTGAGAAGTTCTTAGACGAGTTGCAGCGCTTGATCCGTTTGGGTGTTAGCCAAGGTTAAGGAATCAATAGGTTGGGTCAGTCAGGTTGCCGTAGTCACTAAGCAGTCAAGTGGTTTACGCTTGTGCATCGATCCTAAGATGCTAAACTCCGCGCTCAGAAGAGAACATTTCACGATGCCAAAGCCAGACGACGTCCAACCGGTATTGCTCAAGGCCCAGTTATTCACAAAATTTGACCTCGCTTCTGCTTTCGGGCACATTAAGCTTGTCGAAGAGTCCAGCTAGTTAACCACGCATGGAAAGCCATTTGGACACTGCCAATGGTTGCACCTACCATTGGTTTGAAAGTATCCAGTGAAATATTTTGAAAACGCATTATGCAAATACTAGACGACCTACCGAGGGCATTATGTGTATAACAGAAGACGTGCTAGTTTTCGGAGGTACTGGAGAAGAGCATGACTGCAATGTATACAGATTGCTACAGTGCTGTGCAATCAGGGAAAGTAAACTGAAACGTGAGAAGCTTGCGTCACGTAAAACGAAGTGGTTTTTTACGGACACGTTTTAAGTTCAAAAAGGGGGCTGAAGACAGATCCAAGGAAAGTCAGAGCCATAAAAGGGATGCCACCCCGACAGCTGTGTGAAGGCCATGAGCAGGCTGAAGGGGAGGGTGAACTATCTCAGCCGTTTTTTACTCGGACTAGCTGAAGTAATGATTCCTATGCGGAAACTGACACATACAGGCGAAAGTTGGCAGTGGACCGTAGAGCAAGAGAAAGCTTTCCAAAAGGTTAACCAGCTGATCACAAGCGTCCCCATCCTAGCGTACCATGATCCATTACTTTCCTTGATATCCAGTGTAACAGTAGCCGGTTCGGCATCGGTGCCGTGCCAATGCAAAACGGAAAGCCCATTGATTTCCGCAGCCGAACGCTAACGGAGTCCGAACGCCGTTATAGTCAAATCGAAAAGTAAAGTATCGCGCTGATGTATGCTGTGAAGCGTGTTACTGAATAGACATTCGGCCACCGAACTGTCTACCGAATTTACTGACCACAAACTGTTGGTATCCACAGCCAACAAAACACTCCACGCCGTGCCGCGTCGCCTGCGGCAGACGATCATTAGTCTCCAGAAGTACTACCCGGAAATCGTCTATCAACTAGAATCAAAGATTCCCATTAGAGCTACGCTATCAAGAGCATATCTTCTGGATGTGATTGTAACGCAAGAAGAAAAAGACCTTGTTCATGCTACGCAGGTGGTTTCTGTCACAGAGGAGCATTTCCAGCAACTACTAGGTCACACGTGAGCAGACAAACATCGGCAGTCCTTCTCCACAAAAACGTGCAGCGAGTAGTCTCTTAATTGGCATACACGGCAGCATGTAACCATCATTTCGTTTGATATACACCTACCTTTTCCTGAGTGACTGAGCGACACTGTCAGCCTTTCATGTTACACCGCCACGGTCACTGATAAACAAATTAGACAGCGTGCACCCCACTTGGTTCCTGCAATTGCTATCATGACTGTGACAGGAGTAGTCTGTCAACGACAGCTTTTCCGGACTCATTTATGCAGAAGTAGCATCTCATATTTTCACCGTCTAATTGTTACAAATCTTTATTTTGCTAAGGTGGTTTAGGTGAAGGTAACATTCAGTCTACAACAGCGTTGTCCCTAACCCTTTTATCATTTGCTGGGATAACATTAAGCAACTGTCGATGCGCCACCAACACTTGAACACGGTAGCCAGTGCATTATGCACTGCTGTCGAGAGGTTGCAAACCACCAGCCAAAAACGTCGGCAGCGACCTAATCTGAACTGACCGGTGTCAAAATCGCCGAGGGTAATTAACATATTTCAAGGACACATGCACCGCTATGCGTCCTCACGTCGTATTCACACCCCCAGACATGCGTGGGTGAGTAGATACAGTAGACTTACATGACATTGGTGGGTCGGCAAATTAGTGCGCTCCAAGCTCACCCTGACCTGCGCGGCTGATCTACGGCGACTGACCAAAATCGAAAGACTCTTATCAAACGTACGTTATAAGGCGGATCACGTGGACTCTAGCCTGGGTGGCGGAAACCACAATCAAACAGCGTCTAGTGCCACTCTGTGAAACAACCTTAGTTGATGTCATCAAACGGACTGTACACAAACGGCAGTCCACGGGAATCCAGTCAATGAACTCAGCCTTGAAGCTGAGAAGAATGCCCACCAGCTTGACCAGTGGTTGCCGCATCAGCGTCTCCGGAGGTGTGCAGCCAATAGCGAGAGGACAAACCGGGTGCAGTTGATTCAATAACCTAATGGGGATCATTGAGCCTAGTTTCAGACAAAACACGCAAATACGTAGCGTGTCCAACATATGCGAGTGCAGCCTGGTGACCTATCTATTTTTGAGTGCGAACTGTGAACGCCGCTAGGGAAACGGGGCATACTGAATAGGTGATTGGCGCCACCCGATTCCGGATTTGTCTGCAACCGTGACTTCCATATGACAGCCACAGGACTCCTGCACCTGCAGAGAGATCATGGTTGGCTTGCACTGTACCACCCACAGCTCCAACCACACACCCCATATCCTGTGTAAACCCGAAGGAATAAGACCGGGAGGCATGCGGATGGGAGACACGTTTCATCAACGGAGCCGGCCCACACTCCTTCACAGGCAAACACAAGCACACTGTATTTGGGGAATCAGTCGCACACAAGGTGGTAGCTAGACCGTAGTCCGCTCCACACTGAGTGCATGGAACCATTCATCGAGCCTAGCATGGCCACAAGGACTGTGCACCCCATCCCCTCCAGCAACGCCCAACTGTCTCCTGGAGGCAGTATGGACGAGGTAGTGGGTAATAGACAGGTAGGCGCTTTGTCAATATACCCATCAAGCGCAACCACACCGGGGATATCAAGTAATGGCCAATTACTTGAGAGGACGATACCAAGTAAAATAAGTCGAGTAATGCGCACAGATATCCTGACGTAAGTTTGCACTAAATGCGAGCATGAAATAAATTGGTTACCAACAAATCCCCCACAGGTTCAATATGTCAGAAAATAGATTTTAAAAATGCCACAAAAGCGAATATGTTACCGAAGTTAACCACAATCACCTTAAGCGACATGTGCGGGTCTATATAAGATAGTTCATGTAGACATTAATGAGACAATGTAGCAAACCCACCACCTGAAATAACGAGACTTAGCATGCAAGAACGCCGTTAGTAAATCGATTGCAGCGTACCTAACAACGCTGCGCCGGTTCTGCTTTCGTACTCAGCAGCACCCGTCGTCTTTCCGATGCTGGTCCCGAGTGGGCTCGCTAGTGGCGCAATAGGTCTGCCTAACTCAGACACTCGGGACCGCAAATGATACGGCACCATGCGCTCGACGTATATATATACCATTGGCGACTGTTGCTTCCGCACTTACCGCTTCTTCTCTGCTCGTACAAGAGCTTTCTCTTGCAAATCGGCAACTGCCTTCGTCATCAGGTTGCACAATGCACGCCGATCAACCACCTTCGATTCCCATGACCTGCAATCGAGGTCAGAACTTGAGAGGCTCACTTTGACCATGCCCTGGTAACGAAGCTTCGGTTTCCCCACATTACGCTTTCCAACACAGTTGACCATATAATAGCTGTTTCGGTATCCGAGTCTAATCCATAGGCCACCCGTGATCGAGCCACCTCGGGTGCTTCAGCAAAAGCATGCAGTCGACCGCATACATTCCACTTCGGCGCAACACCTACGTGCCCGCAACTCAGTCGCACCCACCAATACGCTGAACCCGTCGCAGACACGGTTGCTGAAACGCTCGAGTTATCTCATATCTCGCCGCTACGTTGTCCACGTTTCGCTGCCGTATAGAAGAACGGACAGCACCATGAATTTGTAGACCATCAGCTTTGAGTCATCGGTAAGCTGATAGTTGTTCCACACTCGATACTCAAAACTACGAATGCCACCGCTGCCTTCAAGACGTGAATAAGCAGCTCATTGTGAAGCTGCTGGTCAGTCGACACCACACTCCCAAGATTAGAGAAGCGGGAGGGGGTTTCCAATACTTCAGCACCAAGGCTGATTTGTGGCACAATTTCAGACTGCACTTCCGGTGAAGGCTGAAAGGGACAGACAGTTCTGGTTGCGTTGATGGTAAACCGAAATATTGCCGTTGTCGAAGCCACAGCACTACTCGTGTGCTGCAACTCATACGCGCTGTGCGCAAACAACGCAAATTCGTCAGCCAACAGCAACATACAGATAGTTATCTCACAGAGTAGGGTTCTCGCACCGAAACGACGGATGTTCAGCAAATCACCATGAATACGGTGCTTCACACAACTATTGTAAGCACAAGCCGCATCAAAAGCACAAGACATCATTGCATGAAGAGAAATATTAAACAGGGCAGGGGCTAAGACACAGCCTTGCTTCACACCAGAGACAACTGCAAAGTCATCAGAGGTCTGTCCAATCAGCCGCACCCTCGCCCGTAGACCACTGTGCAGATATTCAATGCCACTTGCAAAGTTACTCGGACAGCCAAACTTACCCAACACCAGCCACAATGCCTCGCGGTTCACCGTATCAATGGCTTTCGTAAAATCAACAAACAGCGAGTACAACGGCTGGTGTCTCTCTGCCCTTCTGTAACTGACAAGCCGCAAACCCCATATCGATGGTAGTACGACTCGAACGGAATCCCCATTGCTCTTCCGCAACGTTAGGTTCCGCAACTTGACTGACGATGTGGTTGTGTAGGATTCGGGTAATCACCTTGCGCACACAACAGTAATTTGATACCACGATAATTCGTGGCGTAATGCTTGCTTTCTTTGTCTTCGTACAGTCGTTGCACAACGGCATACTTCAGTTCAAGAGGCATCTCCTACTCAATCCACACTCGTTTCGTCAAGTGGTGTAGCGCACTCACCAACGCGGGTCAGCCGTGTTTCAATACTTAAGGCGGGATCCCATCGGCACCGGCACACTTGCCGTTTCGCAGCTGAGCAAGTGTTCTCTGCGTCTCATCTAGTGCCAGACTCATCTTCATTTCGTGCTGCTTCAGGCCGTTCAATGTAGGCCAGCCAATCTCCGAAAGTTTGTTCAAGAGACGATCACGGTGATTTCGCAAGATCTGCACTAGGTTTGCAGTCTGTGTGCAGGCAGCGCCTGAGCTGTCATCACTTAGCGTCCTCAGAGGCTGCAACCTCAGTCCATACACCACCTTAAAAGAGCCGAATTCCTTGTGTTGGCGGCGTTCGGCGTAGCATTCCATCTGCTTCGCCTTCGCCGTCCACCATGCAAGTTTTATGTGAGGGAGCCCCCGAGTCAGTCGCCGTCGAAGTTTGCGAAACTAACGACTTTTCCCCAAGTCTGCCACATGTGTAGCAAATGCTGCATTCTTCTCACAAACCAATGCGCCAATCGTCGCATTGTTCTCATCAAACCACTCGGACCGATTACTTTTTGCGCTCCCGAAGGCCTCCTCGGCAGCAGCAGTCAACTGCTGGCGAAGGTGATGCCACAGGTCGCCCACTTTGGCTATACAGTCCACATCACTTAGGCTTGCAGTCAACACCTTCTCCAGATCAAAACATTTCGCTACAGCACCAAAGAAGAGGAGATTAAACTTACTCCGCTTTAGGTAGATTTACGAAAATATATGTGTAGTTTGGTCCACTCCAAATTGTGAGCAGTGCCTCACCCAGATTTACGCATTACACGTGTCATGTGCATTCCACGCATGTCACGCTGACGTACGATGACATAGTCGAGCAGGTGAGCGTGACCACTCTGTGAGTGCGTCCAAGTTACTATATCACTCGAACTCAGTGCAAACCGAGTGTTCGTGACCGTCAGGTCATGAGTGGTACACAGTGAGAGCAGCCTGTCACCGTTCGCATTCGCTGAACCAATGCCATGCGCACCGATGACATCTGTCCACACCAAAGCATCCGCTCCAACCCGCGCGTTGAAATCACCCAGCAGAAATAGTCCGTCGCTCCTCAGCACAGACCGTATCACGGAGGATAGCTGACTGTAGAATCGACCACGCGTGTCATCAGGATAACACATGGTCGGACCGTACGTGCTTATAAAGGTGGCAAACGTACCTCTTTCGAGTCGTAGTCGAACAGTCACCAGTCGCGCGCTGTTGCCTGTTGGTTCACCCACCAGCTGACCATTTAGGCGATAGGATATTGCAAATCGGACCCCATGTTCACGCGGTGCTGAGGCAGCGTTGCCCACCCAGTAGAAGGTGTAGTCAGCACCTGCTTCATGCAATTTAGATTGCTCAGCGTGCCGAGTGTCACTGAGTGCCGCAGTATCGATGTGGCAACGTGCCATTTCCATCGCGACCAGCGCAGTGCGTCGCTCAGGCGCTCACTCGAGTTCCGGTCCAGTAGTGTGCGCAAGCTCTAGCACCCGATGTTGAGTGCTTTGCGTACAGGTATACAATTAGATTGGTGGGCAATCGCACGCGCGGTGGTGGTTGTACTTCGGAGGTTTCCTCGAGGGACTACGCCCGAAGCCCTTGGCACAATAACTTGACCC